>LTDI01000470.1:0-78878 GCA_001654545.1 Fusarium agapanthi
CCTCCAAAGCCCCCTCACCCTCAGCCGACGCCTCCCCCGCCTCTGACGCCGCCCAAAGAGCAGCATGTCAACTCCCCATCCGCTTCACCAACTTCGCCCTCTACTCCGACACAGGCTGTAAGAATGTCATCTACGACCCCTTCATGCTCACTTGGGACCCGTGCAAGAGCTACCAGTGGACGAACGCGCTGGCTAATGGTGTTATCTTCCAGAGCATGAGATGGACGGGGGGGAGTAATGCGCAGGACTTTTATGCTTGTCAGCAGGGGTTTTCTTGTGGTGAGAATGTTGCGAGGATTGTGCAGCAGAGCAATGTTTGTTCGTCTGGTGGAGGACTGCATTTTGATAAGCTTGCTGTGAACCCTTAGATGGGGAGCTGTGTATGTGACTGGGTGGTGATACGAAGCTGTATCTTATCTAAGTGACGGGTATATCCGTGGACTTGACTGCAAATGGAGGAGGAAATAGTTCCTTTATTATGATTAGCCAACCATGTGTACTTTGTGCTCGGCCCACTCTCGCAAATACTTGCCTACTTGACTTCGCCAGCCAATCATCTTGACTCTTGATCCCCTTGATTTTGCTTTGTCATTCGGACGAGTATCGGACGAACGTCGATGAGAATACTGAGTTGATGTCATATTATAGCGGATTGGTTAACAAAATGACAAATTTTTCCGAGCAGTCTTATCATATTCGTACATTCTTTGATGGATATTACTACGCAAAGCCGTTCGTGGAGTAGTTGATACATTCAAGCAATTGCTTTACTAGGGTTTACTTGCTCTATTCTTGCTCTTTGAGCTTCATCAATCTTATACCTGATATCTCGAGACCTCTGCAGTCCCTACACAATGTCTCATAACTTGGAACCCAATGTCGCCGCTGTCCTTCTCGTTAAACAGGGTAAACTGACCCTCCAACAGCGTCCTGTCCCAACCCCCAAGGAAGGTGAACTACTGGTACGCAATGCCGCTGTTGCTGCGAACCCCTCGGACTGGAAAATACAAGCCCTAGGTCTCTCCAATAATTTCCCCGCTGTGCTTGGCAGTGATCTCAGCGGTGTCGTTGTATCCGTGGGACCAGGTGTAACACGCTTTAGAACCGGAGATCGGGTGATTGCCTTTGCCCTAGGTGTTATCAGCGATAACATCGACAAGGCAGCGTTTCAGACATATACCTTGCTGGATGAAGTGGCGACGACTCACTTGCCGGACAACATTAGCTTCGAGGAGGGCTCTGTACTTCCCGTTGGTGTGCTCACTGCGGCTATCGCGCTGTTCGACGGTCTCGGGCTGCCGCTGGGTGAGAGCAATGCTGAGGAGGATGGAGCTATCCTAGTGTGGAGTGGTGCTTCGGCTGTTGGTGTCTCTGCAGTGCAGATAGCACATGCTCTGGGATGAACTGTCTACGCCACTGCAAGCCCAAAGCATCACGAGTGGCTCAAGACCTTGGGCGCTACAGATACATGGGACTACCATGACCCTCAAGTCGCGCAGAAGATAGCCGCAGCCTTGAAAGCTTCCGGAACAAAGATCCGCGGCGTTATCGATGCCAGAGCAGAGGGCAGCTCCTTTGATTCGGTCGCGGAGATACTGACCGACGCTGAGAGAACACCAGGATGCAAGGCTACTGCGCTCTTCCCGTGGCCGGAAGAAACATCACTGCCAGCTGGGATTGAAGGACATCACACCAACTGCGTGGGGTTCACTGTCAATTATCCTGATATAGCATGCTGGGTTTTCGGCGGTTGGCTTTCCAAGGCTCTCGAAGATGGGAGGATTAAGCCTGCGCCGAGGGCTCGTGTTATCGATGGTGGATTGGAAGCGACACAGGAAGTGCTGAATCTTCTTAGCGCTGGAGCAAGTGGTGAAAAGTTTGTCTTGAAGGTTTAGATCATCCACTGTCACAGCAGCGAAATCATTGGACGAGCAATTAGTGTATCTATCTGTTCTGCAGAGACAGATGTATCAGTTGTTCTTACTTGATGTATCTAATACATTTTACTCTTAAATCGCCACGTCCAATACAGCTGAGACGCCTCTGTCCAAACTCTCAACCGCCCCAGCCAATGCACTCTCAAACTCAGAGATATCAGCAACCCTCGCACCAAAGATAACCCCGTTACTAGCAGCCTTGGCAATACCCGCATAATCCGGACTCGGCGCAAACGAAATATTCAACTCCTCATTCGTCGCCCTCGAAGCTGGTCCATCAGGATGAACCAACAACATCGATCTCTTGGGCGCATTCCAGCCCATGTTATTCAGCACGATGGTAAGAACAGGAATGCCGTAGCGCGCAGAGATCCAGTATACACTTGAAGGCACGGAGAACATGTATGACCCGTCGCCTACGATTTGCACAACGTAGCGTTTGCGCTTGCCGGGGGTGAGAGCGTCTGCTGCGTCGGCGGCGAGTTTTATACCTAGTGCACCGCCTCCGCTCCAGCCGAGACCGCCGCCGCCGCAGTGGATCCATTGGCCGGGGATGGTAGCGCGGATTTGATCTGCTACGGCGATCATGTTTGTGATGGCCTCGACAGCCCAGATTGTGTCGTCGGGTAACTTGGCGCGAAGGGTTGAGCAGACATAATCAGTTGTGAGCTTGCCTGAGTCGAGAGGCTTGGCCTTTGCATCAAGAATTTGAATACGCTCCGTGTAAGACTTTTGTAGAGCTTGTTCCCGACGATCAAAGTCAGAAGTGGCAAGCTTCTTAGACAGCGATGCCCGGAGATAATCTGTGATCTGTCGCAGCGAAGTCTCGGCATCAACACGATATCGCTGCTCAGCATCAATGTAAAACACCAACATGCTCTCCTTTAGCGGATCAACATCAAGATGAAAGATCCTGGCGTCTTTCTTTGGCTTGCAAAGCTTATTTATCCACGGGACATCACAGTCCAAAATCAGAAAAACATCGGCGTTCTGAATCGCCGAGTCAACGCCATACTTCATACCCAGCCACCCAGGATGATCAGCAGGGAAGCACATATCAGAACATCCCGTATCAAGAACTCTCAGGCCTTTGATAGTATTCGCCAGCGCGACAAGAGGCTCAACAGCTGCATGGTTTCGACCTGTGAAACCGACGATGACCAATGGGTCAGAGGCGTGGACCAGAGCTTCTGCGATTTCTTGCACGGCTTCTTGGGGGAGTGCTGCGGGTGCGACGGGCTTCCAGAAGGCGGAGTTGATGGTGTATGGTTCGATGGTTTCTTCCATGACTTCGCGGGCGCCCATGAGATAGGAGGGACCCTGCGGGTGACTTGTTGCGAGTTGGAGGGCGCGACGGACCATTTGCTTGACGTTTTTTCCAGTCTTGATCTCGCCGACGTATCGACAGTATTGAGAGACAATCTGCTTTTGATCCGGCACATCTTGAATCCAGTGGCTATAATGGTCAGTCAGGGTTGGTAACATGGAAGAGTGGACTTACATAAACTCAGTCCTCGAACCGAGAAGTTCTCCTTCAATAGAATAAGGCGAAAGACCAGCAAAGATCAAAACCGGCGCCCTTCCCATAGCAGCATTGTGAATAGCAGCCGCGAGAGCAGACGTCCCGACGTCAACATGCACAATGACACATTGCGCCTCGCCACTCAATCTCGCATATCCGTCTGCCATGGACAGCGCAACCATTTCATTCGGACACGTGATGATTCTGGGAAATTTATCTTTCATTTCCCGCTGGCCTCTGACCATAGCCTCAAGAATACTAGGGTGGTCAGACCCGAGATTGACGAAGCAGTTCTTGACGCCTGCTTCGACGAGGGCCTCGAAGAAGGCGAAAGATGTTGTGTACCTGCGCTACGTTAGTCACGCGTAGTATCATTTTGGTGAGTTACGTACATGCTTGGCTTTGTTGATGCGGGATCTGTACGATCTGATTCTGTGGTTTGAGCTTCTAATCTCATGATGATACAGATATAGGGTGATTGATGGTAAAATGTGTCAAATTCATGAGGTCTTTCTTTACGTTTATTATTAATGCTACAATGCGGGATCCATCCGAAGAGGAGTTGCGCAATGACGGTTGGTTCCCGAGCGGGGGATCGGCTCTGGCAACTGACATCGGCAGTGGAGACGTGATCCCCACTTCCGGCATCACAACAAACCCCGACTCATGATCATGAGAGCGACCAGGAGATGAGCTTTAATAACATGTAAGCATTCTTACAGCATCATTCATCTTACAATGGTGTTATCGTGCTTTGGTTTATGCATCATTGTATGTATTTATCACTACGCTTCATCTGCTATTTCTCCAAGTGAACACTAAGTCAAGTGTATAATTCCGAGATTTCCGAATGAAACAGCACGGCATTCATCTGGAGCCAACCCGAGTTTCCGGTTTGTGCCCGACCTCTTGAAGCCAAGCATTGTTTTTGTTGCATTGCATCCTTCAATGGGCTAGACGATGAAGGGCAAGGGTTTTCGTAACCGATGCACGCTTGTGCCAGTTACAGTTCTTGCGGGGAGATTCACATCCTCGGACTAGCTGGGTACTATTCGTCGAAGCATAAATAAACATGATGTATCCCGCCTCCAATCAGACAACGCAAATTTTTAGCCTTGGGTTTAGCCACATGGGCATTCGTCTAGCCGTTTGACTTCCCCGGTTAACCTTAAACAGTAACTACTATTCCCTTATCCAACCGTGGACGCCTTCGGGAATGACCCGGGCTATTGTAACACGTCGTATTATGTAGTATTTGGAATTTTGGACAAGGACAGATATGCCGCTATCTCTCCTCCCTTCCTCGGATCTTCTGCATGACGCTATTACCATGCATCCATTTCATGATCCTACCATGTTGTCTTTGACCTTGCTACCCCGGAATTCGTCTTCCATCACACGGCAACATCCTAGTCCCCCCGCATCCACACCCCGCACTTGGCTATCCCTCTTCAGTGTGTCCATCTAGATCCTTTCGTCCAACGCCAGAGGCTTGAGGGTAACCGTTGCTGAATCGAGAGGTAGGTCGCTCATTTCTATAAGAAGGAGACATGCACCACCCTGTTCCTTCGATGATCTCAAACTCGACATAACCGATTCACACTCTCACCAGCCTGCTCTTTCACCATGGCTGACCTCAACGAGAAAGCTACCTTCGATCATGCCTCGCTTAAGGGTGCTGAGTCTACCGTGGAGCAGACACCTGAGGAGTCAGAGGCTACCAAGAAGCTCTTGCGGAAGTGCGATCTTCGTCTAATTCCCCCTCTGATGGTGATTTTCTTCCTTTCTTTTATGGATAGAACCAATATCGGTATGTTCTTATGATGCGAAAGACCTATCTAGAAGCCTGAGCTGAGGAGAGAATCCGTTTGCAGGTAACGCAAAGATCCAAGGAATGACAGAAGATCTCAAGATGACTGGCAGCGATTACAACATGGCACTCTTCGTCTTCTTCATTCCCGTACGTCGATCGATCCGATGCAATTATACCCAATTCACTGACTCGAGCGGTGCAGTACATCATCTTTGAAGTCCCATCCAACATCATGATCAAGAGGATATCACCATCCCTTTGGCTTGCTGGAATTACCGTTCTTTGGGGTATGCCAGCCACCTGGTATTGTATCTGATGAACGTCCCACTGACTTCAACAGGCATTTCTACTGTGGGCATGGGCCTTGTTAATAATGTCCAAGGTCTGATCGCATGTCGAGTACTACTTGGCTTCTTTGAAGCTGGAATTGTTCCCGGTTGCATCTACCTTATCAGCATGTACTACAGGCGCTACGAAGTCCAATGGCGCATGTCTCTCTTCTTCAGCGCCGCTATACTGGCAGGTGCCTTTTCCGGCCTTTTGGCGTTCGCCATTGCCAAGATGCATGATGTCGGTGGTCTTGAAGCATGGCGCTGGTATGTCTCTCGCCCTCCACCGCTATCACTTGTTAATGATCTATAGGATCTTTATCCTCGAGGGAATTCTCACGGTGGTTGTCGGTGTCATTGCCAAATGGTGGATCCCCGATTGGCCAGAGACAGCTTCGTTCCTCAACGAAGAAGAACGATCTAGACTTGTCGCTCGACTGGCTGATGACTCGGGCGATGCGAAGATGAACCATCTCAACAAAGCAGCCTGGAAGAGAATCTTGACCGATTGGAAGATTTATCTCGGCACCCTAGCATACTTTGGTATCGTCAACAACGGATATGCTGGCTCGGTAAGATAGCAGCCCGCGCAGATAAAACCAGCTCTACTGACTCTTGTAGTTCTTCATCCCGACCATCCTCCGAGAGATGGGCTACGCCGCCGAGCGCGCACAAGTCCTTACTATCCCAGTATACATTGTCGCAACTATAGGCTGTCTCTCAGCCGCATACCTCGCCGACCGTATGCGTCATCGCTACGGCTTCACCATGTTCGGCGTCGTAATGACAAGCATTGGCTACATCCTCCTTCTCCTCCAACACCAAGTCCCCACTGCAGCACGATACTTTGCCCTATTCCTCCTCGTCACAGGTGGCTACATCACACAGCCCGTCGTTCTCGGATGGCTATCCAACACCATGGGCGGACACTACAAACGCTCCATTGCTTCAGCTGCACAGGTTGGCTTTGGCAATCTTGGCGGTATCGTCGCTTCGAATGTGTATCTTACGCGTGAGGCGCCTGAGTACTGGACCGGCCTTGGGGTTAGTCTTGGTATGGTATGGATTTGCGGTATTTCTTGTACGGCGTTCTATTTCCTTGCGATTAGGGAGAATAAGAAGAGAGATCGTGGGGAGAGAGATCATAGACTTCAGGGTGCAGATGCTGATAATCTGGGCGATGACCATCCTCACTGGAGATATGCCACTTAGATAGAGAGATTGTAGGGAACTATAGTTTGATACATCTGACAGCATCATGCCAACCTGAATTAAGACCCCTTCTGAGTATTGCAAATAACTTACTTGCGTATATCTACCAATCATTGGTTATTTTTGGTTGGCTGCTGATGGTTGCACTGTGCCGTCTTTAATTCTTTGGACCCCTCTCCAGGCTAAACCTCAGGATATTAGCCGGGCAAAGATTGAGCTCTTTTCAACTCAGACCTGCCTTCATCTTTAAATACCATGCAATTGGTTGCGTTGCCTCTGTCATAATGAACTCAGCCGAGCAAAGACTGGATAATCTTAGTATTGTCAATCGCCTCCCCCTCGAGCTTCTGAATCAAGTCATCTATACTTTGCCTAACGCCGACATCAACAATCTCCGCTTGACGTGCTCTTATCTCGGAAACGCATCTCTTCCGCGCTTCGACCGTGTCTTTATATTGACTAAACCGCGCGACATTGAGGTCTTCACCTTGGTTGCGAACCATGATCGTTTTCGGTTCAAAGTCACCGAGATCATCTACGATGATTCGCGCTTTGGTCACCCTTGGAGCAGACGTTTTAAAGAGTTGAATAGAGACCCTAACCATCCCACAAAAGTGCCGTACTGGTTTAGAACGTTTTACAGTTCCACCTTGGGTGCCATTGACACTAAGGAGGAGGAATGCCAGTCTATGCCTCATGTCAAGGAAGCTTTCAAGACTCGCTACACCCTGGCTGAGTCATAACAGGTATATCGCAAGCTTAAGTCACAGCAAGACGAGATTATTGCGTACGGTCGGGGTACTGACGCGGTCTTTCACGCTTTCCAAACCTCAAAAGACTTACTCTGAGTCCTGCTGCTCACGCAATTCTTGGAAGACCTCTGTATCCAATGCCTACGATTAGATCTTTGACAGAAGGCTTGATATACCCTGTGGAACAAGGCTGGCCCAAAACGGACATAATGGAAGAACACCCTCTCACACCTTTGGATGAAGCATCAAAACGAGAATGGCGTGGATTCTGTGTCATCACGAAAGAGATCGCCCAACATATCCGTGATAACCTGGTGTTTCAACTTTCCGAGTTTGTTATGGAAAGCCGGCAGCTTTGGACAGGAACCAGCTGCCGTGTTTTTGACAGTCCAGCCAGTGAGGAGTGTCGCAATCTTGTGACTATCCTGAGCCGCCCTCCGCTGAGACGTTTGGAGCTATCATTTGCTTGCGGTACAGAGTCCAGACAAGACTGGCCTTCTTTTCGCTCCGGACTCCTCTTCAGAGCTCTGATCAAAGCAAACAACTTACAAGATCTTCGTTTTGATACTAGCATTCCTCTTGTAAGCAGGACATGGCACAACTTTGTGGGGTACGAACAGAACGGTATGCCGCTACGGAGCATGTTTCCCATCAAGGACTGGTCGAATCTACGCCGTTTTGCCCTCTCTCGATCTTTTTTCAAACAGAGAGATGTCATCGCCTTCATTTCTACACTCCCATCGTCACTAGAGTCGCTTGAATTGAGTTTCCTTACCTTCTTTCCCTGCGAGGGAACTTACAGAAATTTATTGCAGGACATGCGCTGTAACTTGGATTGGAGAGAGAGGCCGTCGAGCACTCAACCAAAGCTTATTGTACTAGTTGTTGAGAATGAACTCCAGATGGATGGCGCTGCTATAGACGTAAGCCGCGCGGCAATGGACTATGTGTGTCACCATGGAGAAAACCCATATGTAGAGGAGCAGATCATGCAAGTCTTGGAGGGTAAAGGGACGCCAGTAAACCTTCTTGATCCGATGTACTATGAGGAGTTATATCACGGCAGGGTCGTGTCAGTCGAGTAACTACAGCTCGTAGTTGTCACATAATGCATTAGCCTCTCCATCTTCCATTGTACTGGCCAAACGAGATTCATAAACCGCCCAAAGTTCTGCAATAGTTCAATTTGTATTGCGCCCTATTCCAGTGTATGCCGTGTCGCATTATTTGGTTGTAACGGATGCCCGCCTTTGTGAAGATATAGATGAGTACTGTACGGCACAATCCTTAACTAACCTAATGCATTTTAAGACCGATTATGGCCGTTTGGCTGTTGATGTCATTATCCTTATAGCTTTAAATAGTAAGTATCTCCACAACCAATATCGTAAGTGATGTTATCACATACCTCAGAGTGGCAACGGACCCAGTGTTAAATTGGATATTGATAGGCAAATCAACAGGGAGGTTTGCCCAGACTTTCCAAAGACATCGAAGGAAAGTTCCGTGTCCAACCTTTCTCTTTGTATTAGCATGTTCATTAATTGATAACCAGGGATAGTATTCAGAAGACACTTCCAGACACGAATGTTGTCTTCAGGTAGCAAGAACGTACAATCATGACATTTCCACAATTTTCATCATCGACGTAGTCTTTTTGAATGTCTCGGATAGAAGAAATGACATCTTTGGCACGCAGTTCTATGTCTTGTACTGATCTGGAAAATCAAAGCAGGAGTTAGCGATGCCTAAACAAAAGGACATGTAATCGTACTCTCCACCCTCACATCCATCGGTCCAGATTGACCACTTTAACAATGGATCAAGTCCCTTCTCTGCTCTCAAATCTCTAATCTGTTGGGTCGTCATTCCTTCGTAATCTCCGTGATCCCATTCTCTTAAGTCCTCCGTAAAGGTAGCTCTTTGCCTCAATTCTGGGTGCTTTTCTGTGACGAGTTCAAAAGTTTCTCTGGCTCGGATTCTTGGGCTCACAAAGATGTGCACAAGGCGTGATGGATCGATCAGTTTGTTAGGACCGACAAAACTGTCTCCAAGAGCAGTTGCCTCCTTCTTCCCACTGTCTGTGAGCTCTATATCTGTTTTGCCCGTATACTTTCCGACCTTTGACCATTCCGTCTGTCCTGTTTTCAAGGCAGACTCAATCATTAGCCACGAGGAGCGATAATGTTAATGGCTTTAAAATCCAACTTACCGTGTCTGATGAGAAATACTGAGGGCACCATTGCGGTTTTATTTTGGTACACAACTAGTATCGCAATATATACATTGATATGACGATGAAGATTAATGAGGGGTTGAGAGTGACCCGTGGGCGGTAATAGGTGGCAAAACCACCAACTGGCTGTGCAGTTAGTTGGGCCACGCACGGCTGGGGACTGCGCAGCACTCCGCGGTCCTGGACAGATGAGCGAAACTGGTTCCTGCCTTCTGCGGATCGTAGAGATTCGTATCTCTCCTCGGCTTTGCTCCTTACATCGAAACCTGCAACTGGTGAATCCTGATATGATGCCTTACTGGCTGAGGAATTTAAATTCAGAATGCAACCGCTGCCTGTATTCTGAGTCTGGTGTGAAGATCCAAGGTATCTTTAGGATTGCCAATGTTGTCTACTTTCTTTAACTCACAAGGTGATATCCATATAAGAACAGGTTTTATAATTTAACATGTAATAACAAATAATGATTTGCGACTGAGAATCATTGGGGTGACTGTTTACCCGCCAAGTAAGCTATGCAAGGAGTAAATAGTGTTGTTATTAACTGCCTGCAGTAATTTAGGGTGCACCGTCCGAGGAGCGTGACGTCTCGGTAGATATCCAAGAAAATTGACAAAGCAAACAATAAGACAAATAAGAACATAGGAGAAACATTCGGGGCCAAAATTTCAACCCTAATGACAGATACAGCGGCGACGACTGAAAAACGAGCGGCGTCCATGCCCATGCACAGAACAGTTGTCGTCAAAAGACCTTGCAGTGGTTGAAGGCTGAGAGGCAATAGTGGTGTTGAGCTGCTCGATCTTGACAGTCATGGCATTCATCCTGTCAAGAAGCTCGCTGTCATTATCCTCTCTCGCCTTCATCTTTATGCCGTGTCCACTGTAGGACGAACTAAGTACTGTTAGTTTCTTTGTCTTCTAACTTGGATGCGATACATACCCAGCGGTCGTGTAGGAAGCGGTACTGCCCTTCCAGCTCGAAGGGCTGGAGTGGGGAGACTCATCCATCTCATCTTCGTCAATGTTCTGATTGAAAGAACATCGTCGTGAAGAGCAGTTATACCATGCGCTTGGTACAGGTCCATTGCCTTCATTTCGTCGACTGTGATGACCGCATCGACAGCGGGGGTTGGCAGGGGAGATGCCCAACATGTCATCCCAGGTGATAAACCGACGTTTGTGGTCTGCTTGACAGTAGTAATAAGGGCGACCAGCCGTGGGGCTGCGCTTCGCAGAATCGACTCTGCTGCGTTCAGGCGTATTGGGGCACAGAGGGCAGTTTGGGGGCTGGATGAGAGGGAATTGGGGGGACGAGGTGTGCTGGGAAGGGTAGTAGGCTTCCATTGTATGAGTAGTGTTTCTCAAAGGGTTGGATGATGGGAATCTGGAATTGAGGGTTGCTTGTGATTGATATCTAGAATGTTGTAATGGCGCCTTTATATCCTTTTTGCGAGTGCTTCTGGGCCGTAGTGCTGCGTGTATTAGTACGTAGGCATCGACCGCAATGCTATCCTTGATCATCGAAACCCATTCGTGGTCACCTTGGGAGGCCGCAAGGCCGATTTTAACCATCATATCGTGAGGAAGGGTATGGGACACGCATGTTGCAATTAGCAGTTGTGCGTGTCTAAGTGCCTGTTATAATGCGCCATGGGATCTCAAGTTTTGAAAACATTTTCAAAACCCAAGTATCGTTGACTTGCTTCCCGAGTACCAATCCATTATTTTCTTCTTTTTGCCTACTGTAGCTTCAACTTGTTAAATGTCAAGTCTACCTTTTCACTCTCGTCTTCAACTCCCTACTCCTGTCTTCCCGTCCTCGCGCACCCACGCCAAGCGTCTCAGGTCTACCGAAGAGAGCCACGCCGCGTTGTCAATCTTCAAGCCTCGAAAGAAATACTCAATTCCGATTCGAAGGTCATCGCCTCAACTGAAGATGGGATCCAACTGCAGCCATCGGCATCTGCATCATCCAGTGAAGGGATGGCCATAACCGCCAAACGAAACTCAAATGGCTTTTATCGTTTCCAATTACAAGTCCTTATCTTCAGCTTTCGGTGTGGCTGAATAATTCCTTGTTTGTGTTGCTGGTTTTGAACTCGGCGGCAAACGGTTGGCTCTTAGTCGCTGGTCAAAGTTCAGCTGATGAAGTTAACCAATTGACAGCATTTTCATGACTCTGTTGGCCGCGACCGTTGAATTGAGCGTTTAGAATCAGCAACAAGCTTAAAATACACGACAGATGGCATTTTCCTTCATTAGAGTTAATGCTCCTCATTGGGCGCCAAGTATATGGCTTCAACCTGCATATACGACCCCAAATTGGACATGACATCCACGGCTCCTTTACCTTGGAATGCCAGAACGGTAATTTCGACTGTGCCACCCATGGGTACTCCCTCTTGCGATATTCAACCTTTGTATCATTCATCTCCTCCTTTCACCTCGCTTATGTCTTCGTACTACGTCGTTAGGGCTGGCTTTCACGAACTGCCCCAGCTAACTCACGCAGAAGTATCACAGGCCCTTCTATACCTTGACTACCACAATTAACACAGTGCATTCCAGCCTACTGTCTCAATAGTTGACACTGTTTGATGTTACGTACAGCACTTTTCACCCGAGTGACTGCTACAGAGCTGACCAAGGGACCTCGGGTAGCGGTCGGAGACTTATGCCATAGTAGTGCATCCGCGTCCCATTGAATATTCCGGCCATCCGAGATTTATCAACAGCATTAGGATCAGTTAGGCGCAGGAAGGAATGCTCTGAGCCGTGACAAGTGGTCTTGTAAAATAGCGCAACACCAACGCAGAGACCTATGTGATAAGGGCTCTTTAGTATCGACAAAAGTCCATGAGTTATCCCTAGCTGTAATAAATGGGTTGTTGCATATCATTGCCGTGTTTGTAGCGGACAATTATTGCGAAGCAGTTGCACGGCATCTTTATGCCGAACTTAGCGCCGATCGCGACTGATAACAGAATAGCATGGATATTCATGCATGGAACTGTCGTGTCAAGATCAGAGATCATCAGGGTCTGCTAATCTTCAAAACCTAAGTTAAATGCCTAATTCTTCTGTTTATGACTACAGACGGTTATTACAGTGTTGAAGTTCTAGATATAACGTAATTACTTTCTACGTAGTAGTTATCGGAGATTGGACCCCTGTCATTTCATTTTCTACAGCACATCATCACGCCAACTCCCGCAGACCAGCCGTAAGAGAGGCCGCTTCACATCCGGCCTCGGCGCACTTACCAAATCAAGCTTGATTGCAATCAGGTCCTAGACTCAACTCCTCTCCAATCATCTCACACGAACCCGCGGATATGCCCACATTCGGAAGCCAGGCTGCATCAGTGATAGTGGTATTTTAAAAGGTCCCTTTCAGATAGGCAAGTGGTATAAATCCCGATAGACATGACTGCCGGGGCTAATGGTGAAATGTCCAGAAAAGGGAGGAGGTTCGGTTCAAGTGCAGGTATAGATATGTGATAGAATGTTCCGCACTCACGATACACTATGGATTTTCCAGCTGATTATACGGAAGTACGGCATCGAGGATATCTGAAGTTATGGACCTACGCTTTGAGGAATAGTCACGTTGGACTGGCGGATAGATAGTAGAGCATATAGGAATTACTATAGATCCAAAATCTATATAAGTCTAGGAAAATTCCAAGAGAAAAGAAACATCCAGAAGCATCAGAAACAATCCAGCTCATCTCATCTCTTCAAGTCCAACACTTCCAACTCAACCTTCATCATGAAGTTCACTCTCTTCCTCGCTGCCGCCAGCCTTGCACTCGCTGCTCCTGGCACCAAGCTCACTCCCCGTGACACTTCCCCCATTGTCCCTCGCTCCGCCCGCCGAGCCAAGTACAGCTCTCACCCTATCCAGCGCCTCACATCTATTTCTGAGGCTCGCACCAAGAACGACCAGTACTCTAGTAACTGGGCTGGCGCTGTCCAGATCGGCAGTGGATACAACAAAGTCCAGGGCACCATCACCGTCCCTGAGGCCAGCGGTGCCGACGGCGCTGCTGCTTCTGCCTGGGTTGGTATTGACGGCGATACTTGCCAGACTGCCATTCTCCAGACTGGTATCTCCTTCTATGCCGATGGATCTTTCGATGCATGGTATGAGTGGATTCCCGACTATGCCTATAGCTTCAGCAACTTTGACGTCTCTGTCGGCGATCAGATCCGCATGACTGTTGATGCTTCCTCCAAGACCAAGGGTGTCGCTACCCTTGAGAACTTGACCACCAACCAAAAGGTCACTCACAGCTTCACCAACACTCCCTCTACTCTCTGCGAAACCAACGCTGAGTGGATTGTCGAGGCTTTCCAGGAGGGTGGTAGCCAGGTTGAACTTGCCGACTTTGGTACTGTCACTTTCACCAACGCTGTTGTCTCTGGAACCAAGGGTACTTCTGGTCCTTCTGGAGCTCAGATCATTGATATCTCTTTTGACCAGGGTGAGACTGTCCAGGCTGTTGGCTCCATCACCAGCAACTCTGTTACTGTCAAGTATGTTGGAAACTAGAGAGCTTGGAAAGTCTCTAGCTTGACTGTTGACTGGAAATGACGTGAACGAGTTGCATGAGACAGAGTGTGGAGAGTTTGGTACATATCAAGTAAGTGATAGAGATGATGAGGGTTTGGATCGAGTTAGTACTTCAAAGTATATATAGGTTCAACATTGTATATGGCTGAAACTTGGCATGTTCCGTTTATCTTGCATTGAAGTGAGGTCACATTCGTAGGGATGGTGATAAGTAAATTGTGCTAGCTAAAAGAACACAATCCTTATTTACTTCAAACGTTTCAGAACTCAACTACTAGTGATAACTAGCTCGTGCAATGTAGAACCGGTAGATAGGTAGTATAACAGTGAACATAGCTTACCTTTTGATAACACAAGTTTATTAATAGTTAATAAGATATGAAAATGTATTTTAGACTTAATTCTTTATTACTAAGAGGAAAAGAAATTTTTATATAAAGCTATAAACTACAAAAATACCACTTCCAAGCAGAAGGCTTACCTTCCAACCAGTTCCCAACAGCCTCCAATAAGAGTTAGCAGTATTTTTCTCTCCGGGCATCACTACCGGCTCAGAGATGCATGCCAAGCTCTCTGTGATCTCTAGCATAGTACCCCAAGCCATATCCACGAGAGAGTTGCTTGCGACACTAAGCTTATTGGCTTCTTGTGGCGCTACAGATGCCAGTCAGTTATCGCACTATGAAAAAGAACCAAAACATACCGCTGAGAGGAGCCGGTGGCTCAACATTATTGCAGCTTGGATAGCGATCAAGGATGGCCCTCGCCACAGAAGCTGCTGTCGCTGATGCGAAGTCTTTCCAAGCCGTGTCGTTGTGACTATCCGCATAACCAGAAATCCCTTTAACTATCAAGGTGGGAATCTCATCCCATAGTCCAGCCCCTTCCGTCTCGAAAGCATCAAGGTTGTATTTCGCAGCTAATTCATCTCGATAGTCGCCACTTGTAATCGGTATATTTGCTGAACCGTACCGTCCGAGGAATATCTCTGGTGTGACCTCTGCACCTTGGGGAAGATCGTCTTGATGATAGCGAGGAATTAATTTGGAGAAGTCACATCCAGTCTCAATACAAGAGGATCTGTAAGTTGCTTCACAGAAGTCCCAGGGGTTATCTTCACACAAGGTACATGACTCTTTGTGTTCATGATGATAATCCGGGGGAAACAGCCTGTCCTCTTTCGTTCCTGGATATTGATAGTTGGCTGCCCTCTCTGCTTTCAATGCAGCCTCTTGCAAATCCTTCAGATGACTTTTAGCAGCTGTTTTTAGGCGATTTCTCATAAATTCCGTTTCGTAATTTGCCAGCAAGATTCGCAATTCCTTACTTGCTCTTCGTATCATGTTCTCGGCTGCATCGTTCAGGACAAACCCACTTGGGTAATGGGCGCCGAAGTCATGCTGGGTAATATCTTTACCAATCACTACATCACCAAGGTATGCGTCAATGTTCCCAATCCGTGGCATACCTCCGCATGTTCCGACGAGTAGCGCAAGCTTGAGATTACGGTAGCTGAATGTTAGGCAAGTTGATCCAGCTGCCGCTCTCATTCCTCCCGGACCAGGTAGAGTCACAAGAACGACATTGTGTCGTCCAATCCGACCAGTGATATATGTGTTTCTGTCTGACTCTAATCGGTCGTAAGGAGCTCTGATCTCGTCCCAGAACTCGTCGAAGAGTAGCGTGACAGTATCAGCCTCACAGGGCAGAGCGCACACGATTGCTACTCTGAATTCATCGCGGTCCTTGGGAGGTTGTGTTGAAACCATGTTGTTGGTGATGATATGATGTGACTTGACTTGAATGCTGTAGAAAAAGACCTCCCCGGGATCTTATGAGGGGTTGGCTGCAGCATGATCTTGGTTCATCACGTGCACTGCTTAGATATCCACCTGCTAGTATCTCGACTATTGGACTGGAAGGAGTTTTCTTTGCGCTGTGAAATGAGTTGCCAGGCTTAAAATAGACTTGGCCCATGATGGACGGACGCAGAGACAAAAGCTGACCTGACTGGATAACCTAAGCGCCGTCCCATATGCACGGCCCGTACCGCATTTCTCAGCGCCTATCAACGCCCAATGTCAGGACTGGATGTAATAGAGGGCTTAGTTAGTTGAAAGTATAATCCTATACATGATAAGGCCTTATTACAGTGGTTTAAGTACTTATAGGTAACTAAGAATAGTCTGAATAAGTTAATATTTTAATTAATATAAAGTAGAGTGATGTATTGTAGCATAAAGTATACATAACCAGCTTGACATGTACGTGGCTTCCTAATTGAGTCTAGCATGGCTATTTATAGGCACAGCAGTGCGGAGAAGTAAGATAAATAAATCTGCCTCAATACACCGCCTAGTTCAGCCTCAGCTGAGGTATATTACTCTTTTGCAAAAATGAACTGTTTTTATGCATCTTATGCTGATAAAAAATCAAATCTTCTTATTGTGAAGCAACTGTGGTCCTGCATACATATGGCTAATCGCACTAAACTCAGTATGAGAGGTCTGAATCTCAAGCTTGGCGCTAAAGGTTCAGAGGTGGGCCCGAATGACCCAGGATCTAGCCAACTCGTTTCCGGCGGGACGTCGACCGATCGCCTTGGTGCTGAGACTCCAGTTCTCGGGCTAATCCAACTGTGGCCTGATCCAGAGCTGGAAACTGTCTCCAACATCCAGACAGAAGTCGAGTGGGTAGCCCAATCCCGTATCTACTGTACACTATAGCCGCTAATCACAAAACTCGTATCAGTGTTGTTGCAATTCATGGACTCGGGGGTCATCCGTACAAGACTTGGAGTGAAGGGGATAGATTCTGGCTGAAAGACTTCCTTCCACAAGATGTTCCAAACGCTCGTGTTTTGACCTTCGGATACAACGCTAGCGTTGCCTTCACGCAGACCAATTCCAACATCAGGGACTTTGCAACCTCACTTCTTGAAGACCTTCACACCTTTCGGCGGAGGAATAGAGAAAAGGATGTAAGTGTTGATCAGTTCTTCGCACCTGTGATGGCGGCCAATTCTTATTGGAAACTAAACTTTGCAAACGGCGCAAAACGATCTTCGTCTGCCATAGCCTTGGCGGTATTGTGCTCAAACAAGTACGTTGAACCTGTTACTAAGATCACAATGAAATAACCTAACGTTCCTAATTCAGGCACTTATAATTGCCCACGAAAAGAAAAGGCGTTATGCCGCAATTGAAGAATCCATCTCAGGTGTTATTTTTCTTGGAACTCCTCACAGGGGAGCCGAGGTGGCTTTCTGGTCTAACTTTTTAGCGAAAATTGCCGACGTCTTCACTGCTGGCAAAATGCGTACAGATCTACTGAAAAGTCTCGAACCAAAATCTACAGAGCTTGGGAATATCTGTTCCCAATTCGTTGAACGAGGCATGCGGCTTCAGATCTTCAGTATTTACGAGCGGCACAACTTCCCTGGCCTAGGATCTTTGGTTAGTCGCTTGCATCTTTTCAACAAGCTTCCGAGATTGAAACTTATACTTTTAGATCGTTGACGAACACTCTGCTATCTTGCACCTACATAATGAAACGCCTATACCGATAGAAGCCGACCATAGGGGAATGTGCAAGTACCTGACGCAGTCTGATCCTGGTTATCGAATCGTGTTCAACTGTATTGAGGAGCTTATGGACAATTTGGTAGACTCTCCTGAGCGATCCTGTGCGTAGACATATCGCGAGCCTTAGATACTTTGTAGCAATTCAGCTGATTCATTCTATTACAGACTTTAATTCCGCCCAACGCGAATTTGTCTCGCGACTTAGGGCCATAGACCATTTTACTGTTCTCGGCCAAATTCCCACTGAGTCGCCAAGATCTTCGCGTTGGTTCTTGGAAAGTCCTGGGTTCAAATCCTGGTTAGAACTCCAGGGACGACCAGCCATCTGGCTGCATGGTGTACCTGGCTCCGGAAAGACAGTGCTTATGAAAAACGTCTTGGCTTTCTTGAATAACCGCAGCGATAATTCATCCTCTCCAGTAATTTGGAAACCAATTTCTTTCTTCTTTAACGATAAGGACCCTGAGAGAAAGACGTCGGAGTCTTTTGTTCGTTCTGCTCTCGACCAGATACTCAACGACCCGCGATGTGCTGCCGTCATCAAATACCTTGACAAATACGTTTACCTTAATCCAAAGAAGATTGCGGTGAATGAGAAAAGATTTTGGGGCCCACAGAAATCCACAATCAACGAGGAAGGACTTTGGGACTGCTTGCATAGCGTCATTACCAGGTCTCGGGGTATAATGTTCCAGTTTGTCGTCGATGCAATGGACGAGGTTCTTCGACACACCAACACCCAAATCACGATAATCGACAGGCTGCGCCATCTCGCAGACAGCGACCTGAACTACCGCGTGAAACTATTGCTGTCCCATCGCCAATATCCTCCGTATGAGTTCCGACAAAGTATAGGCCCTGCAGTGATCAATTTAGATAATCCTGCAACGAGAGAGAATATCCATAGCTTTGTACGAATGAAAGTCCGGAACAGCCTCCAGAACTCCAGGAAGTCTCTGACCATCGCAACGACCATTGAAGAGAAGATCATTGAAAAATCGCATGGCAATTTTCTCTGCGCAACGTTGGCTTGGAAACAGTTTTCCAAGGGTATCACTCTGTGGACTCGGGACCAGATTGAAGCTTCGCTCAATAGTCTCGAAAAGACCTCTGATAATTTGATAGATTTTTATTGTCAACTGCTCAGCAACATCGCACCTCGCTACAAATATAAAGCTAAGATAGCTTTCACGGTTCTACGATTCTGCAAAGAACGACTGTCTTCCACTCAACTCGCCACTTTGGCAGTGTTAGCCGATTTGAACATGGTCAACCGGCACCAAGACATTCAAGAAGTCAAGACACAGGCTTCAGATTTCGAAGCCTATTTAATAGAGACATGTGAGTACATTATCAAGGTTGAAAATGATGCCGTTGAATTTGTCCATGTCTCTGTTAAAGACATGTTCTCAACGAGCCTAGAGAGTTTCACGCCAGAACACAGGCGTATCCTCTCTCAATTTGCTGTTTCAACTTCTGATGGCCACGACCTGATGTTTCATCTATGCTTGAAAGTCATGTCAATGGAGCAGCGGAACCAAGAAGCTTGGTCAAAGGCCTTTACAACCATGAAACAGTCTGCCCGCAATCTCTCAAAAACATTTACTGGTATAGTTCCAAATCATATTGAGGTCACAAAACTGAATGCTTTGACAATCTCCCATGTTCAAAAAATGACCAAAACTACTTGTCTCAAGTATGTTGTTCGAAACTGGTTCGATCACTATGCAGAAGCTCGACACAACGATAAAAATGATGAACAGGCTATATCTTTTCTGAGTAGCTGGAATGGATGCTATTGCTACTTGTTATGGTATGACCTACCGACTCGGGATCAAGAGGACAAGATGGGTTGTCTTTCGACGTATGATAAAACACATTTGAGGATTGAAAGCTCCTTAGAGATCTCAATTTTCCGAGTCATCGCCCTGGGAGATTTCCCCGATCTTGTTAGCGCCATACTTCGGCGAGGTGTTAATGTCAATATCGTCTCGAACAACATCACGCCGCTTTCGTGGGCTATTGTGTGCCGGAGGCGAAACACATTCAGAACTTTGCTCAGATACAAGGGCATTCAGGTCAATTGTAGCCCTTACCTACAACCCTCCCCCATCCATTTTGCTGCACTTTGCATAGAAGATGCATCATATCTGGAAGGCCTTCTGGAATGTCGCAATATTGATGTCAATGCTGTTTGCAGGACTGGCACTCCACTCCATTCTGCTCTCGCCTGCCACAACATGGTGGCAGCTAGTCGGATACTCAGTCACCCCCGTGTGAACATATGGTGCAAGGGTGGGATGGAAGATTCACCTTATTCCATGGCATTCAAGCATCAAATGTGGGGGCCACTCTTACTGAAGATGTTCGATATGGTTGACATGCCAGAGATCCCCTCAGTTCGTGAGGTTTCGGGGAGCTCTCAATTCCTTTGGGCGGGGGTACATGGCTGGACAGATATGGAAGAGCGGCTACTTCGAGAGGACCACGAACAGGTCTTCATGGTCGATCAAGACTCAGGATTCAACGCATTGACACACTATGCGTATTTCGGTCGCAAACAAAAGTTAAGCTGGATCTTAGATCGTCTCCCGGCTCACGGACTTCCACTCAGAAGTGCTTCTGATAAGTACGATTTGCTACATTTGTGCGCAAGCCAAGATTGGAGCGATATTGTTCACCTTATTCAGCGAAGATTCAATTTGGAATCACTAAAGTCAGATCACCAGGGACGAAACTTACTTCATTGGGCAATGGAATACGACTGGAGCTTGGATTGTTTTGATCTGTCGCGATACGGTGTTTCAGACGTCAATTCTCAAGATCGAGACCGCTTGACTCCTGTCCACATCGCTGTGTCGAACAGAAACATGGATGCACTGGAATTGCTAGCGGCCTCAGGGGCGAGCTTTCTCCTTAAGGATAAAAACGGCATGTCGCCAGCTCATCTTGCAGCACATGTAGGGTGGAGGAGTGGCGTTAATTACTTTATTGATGAAGCACCTCACAATGAAATCGGAACGACCAGGGATGGGGCTACTCTGCTTCACATAGTTGCTACTTGGTTCGAAGGCTCGCTTGTTCAGAAGCTGGTAATGCAAAACCATGTGATGATCAATGCCAAAGACTATCATAGGCGCACACCGCTCCATTATGCAGCCATCAACGACAATACATCGGCAATACTGGCTCTTCTTGATGCTGGCGGGAAGATTGATGCAAAGGACAGTAATGGAATGACGCCACTTCATGAAGCCATTCGGTGTCGTGCTATAAAAACTGTCATGATTCTTTTGCAGCATGGCGCCGACTACAAAGCCATGGATGGCTTTCAACAGAGCTGTCTTCACCTCAGTGTCAGGTGCAAGCACATTCGACTCGTTGATAAGTTCATTCGGTTAGGTCTTGCAGTAAAAGCTTACGACGCATTCCGAATGAGTCCTCTCCACCGAGCCTGTTTCACAGGATACTCTGAGCACGTGCAGTTGCTCCTGGAAGAAGGTGCCTCTTTCACGGCTACGAATTGTTATCAACGCAGCCCTCTCGAAATTGCTGCAGAGCGAGATAACGTGGATGCGATCAAAACATTGATCTCATGGGTGAATCATTTGAAGCTGGAGGATTGTAAGAGGCGGCTGGTCCTTGACCGGGCGCTTCTGCGAGCATACCAGTTGGGATGCAAAGACGCAAGTAGCATACTATGCGAGGCTGGAGCACACGTCGACAAAAGACATGTGCGTATCAAAAACGTATATATGACAGGACCTACGCCTGAGAAGCGCTGGCTAGTAGTTCTACCAGGACCAGAGCCTCCAAGTCCTGTGATAGCTATTAGGAAAAGTAGTGAAGGACGTGGAACAAGAGGAGAGAGTACGTAGAAACGAATAATAGCGAAAAGAAGAGGATAAGGAAGTAGAGAGAGTAGTGATAATATATTGAAAGTAAAGACTAGTATTGTTTTAACATGATTAGACTTTTCATTAAAATTATTACTCGTCTTACTTGAGGATATATATAAGACTACCTAGGACCAGTCATGACATACACTTTACGCAACAAGGACCACGCGAGTTTGACCTGATCGTTAAAGGTCTCCAAGGAGTCAGAGGCATCCCCGGCTGGCGCTGGCTATTCATCGTCGAAGGCGCCCTCTCCGTCTTTTGTGGTTTCGGGTTATACTTCCTTCTTCCAGACTACTCGTGCAACTCCCGCTACTTCTCTTCCGACCCATATCGCTTCGCGCAGATTCGCATTCTCGTAGATCGACAGGTCAGTGTAGGCAGTACGACGCGTCGAATGGCCTTATGGCAGGCTTTAAAGGCTGCTGTCACTGATGAAAAGACGTGGTTCTTTCTCATCGCTTACAGTATCATCATCCTGGGCATGTCCATATCATACTTTGTTCCGACCATTCTCAGGACTATGGGCTACACCAAGGTCACTGCGCAGTGGATGACTGTTCCCATCTGGATGACTGGCGCCGTTTGTCAGTTGGCGCTGTCCTGGACATCAGACAAGCTCCAGGACAGACGGTGGCACAGTTGCGGTCTTTATGGACTTGCAGCTGTCGCATGCATAATCTCGGCCTTTGTCCACTACGCCATCGCTAAATATGTCATGATGTGTCCCCTCGTCGCTGGTCTTTACACAGGACTACCCCTCATGCTCAATTGGACCAGCGAGTCGATCCCATTCCCCGACCAGAAGCGATCCATTACCATTGTTTTTGTCAACTAATTTGGACACCTGGCCATTATATATGGAAGTTATCTATGGCCCAGCACCAATGCTCCCCAACACTTGGTCGGGTTTGCGACTCTGACAGCTACCTACGGCTTCGGATGCGTTATCGCGATTATTGCGCCATGGTACTTTAACATTCTACCCAAGGAGCCTGTGACCGAAGCCGAGCGTGAGCTCGTCGCGCTTGAGGAGCAGGACCAACAACTATAGTAGTTAGGGAGTATCTGCAATGGTGAAGGAATGAGGCTGGGAGACACGGAGAGTTAGGATTTATGGGGACTTAGCCAGGTGACAGTTTAGTAGATATTGGACAAGCAAGCGAATACGCTTTTTGTTTCTCTGAAATCTCCAAAGGGTTCATATCACCATAATTCAATTTAAGCTTAGTTGAGAATTCTCTACCTGGCCACGGCATACGCGCCCTTACATCTGAACCAATCAGCATGTAACACGTCCCACTCTGATTCTGACGATATTTTTCCTCGCTTCGCGATTGATACTTGTATTCGCTGCCAAGACTGCATGTAACCCTCTCGATTAAGCTTTGAAAACACGACTTACTCTCTTCTCTGTGTTAAGTATCCCCTATCGGTGCTGTATTTATTCTTCTTTCCAGTCATTTCCGACAGCAATGGACAATACTATCAAGGAGACCCCATCAGCAGAGTGGAGCGAGCTATTTGCCCAAAACCCCTCCTATGAACCGACCACGTACAAGGCACTCGACAACCTTGCGTTGCATGAGGACCTCGCTTTTCTGCATGCCAAGTTCTGGAACGAGATCCGCGAATGGACCCGGAATGACATCACGGATATGTCCCTCATTGCCCACCAAGATTTGACGGGACCCGGAAGCATTTTTATCGGGGGCATGAACCATGCACTGAACGAAGATATCCTTGCAAAAAATGACATCCAGGCGGTTATTGCTATTCATCCCAAGGATTCACTAGCATGGGACGAGAATAATGCCTCCTATGGACTACAAAGGTTCTACCCTGACAAGAACAGCGTGGCAAACAGCATTGTGAAACATCCACTCATCATTCCTCTCGAGGACAATGCCAACTCCAATCTGATCGACCACTTCGATGAGACCAACGCTTTTATCAAGCACCATAGTGGGCAGGGTAGGAATATCTTGATCCACTGTAAATCCGGGCGGTCACGCTCCGTGGCAGTGCTAATCGCGTATCTGCAACAAAAGTTCTGCTCTGACAAAGGCATTTCGTATATGGAGGATAAGACTGCGGCGAAAGAGCAGATGTGGATACACCGCGAGGAGATCACAGAGACGATACGCACGCAACGTCTTCCTGTCGTTGTCATCATGGAACGCTTTGATGAGCTGTTGGCGCGGTACGACCTGAAGCTCATCGACGATGCAGTGTATAGGAGCGAGAAGACTAATGGTCCTTCTGATTCTAAGGCCATGAAATCCATGACTCCCAAGCCAGGCAAACAGCCAGAGCTTGTAGCAAAGCAGGACAGTAAGCTCGTGCAAACAAAGGGTGGCGCGGCAGTGCTCAAGCTATGCGTTGCTGCAGCATTCTTTAAGAACGGTCAGAAGCCTACAGAAGCTGTGGTACATCAATTCTTTGAAGTTAATGAGGCTTACTTCTATGAGCTGGAAGCATTAGAGTACAAGGGAAGGTCGTATGTTGCCTCCCGACATGCATGTCTCGGCCTTGTGGAGTTCTGCTTTGCGTACGCTAAGGATGAGTATGGTCTCGCACTGCCAAAGAATATAGAAGAGCACGTTAGAAAGGTTATAGTACAATAGAATTAACAAAGACAGTTTATAGTTTGAATCTGAACTATCCTCTAGCGGCTAGTCTAGGATCTTAAACTTTGATCGTTAACATATGATTATACGTCCAAAGCGACCGCCGTCAAATATCGGAGGTTGATGTCATACCATTTTCACCAAGATAATCAGATGACAAGTTGGAAATAGATCCATAATACGCAGTTTATACAGATCAGCTTCACGGCTACAGTACTGGCAAGATGGATGAACTCCGACCGTGGGGAAACAGCCCGACTCACATACCTGAAGCTGACGCCGGCCAAGCAGAGGCACTTAAGGCAACTACAAATGCGCACATCTGCGGCTACTTTTCTGAAAATCCGGGTAAGCATCTGTGAGAATGTCTGGGACAGGTCAGCAAGGCTAACTGCTGCCACCACTACTGGAAAGACTACACGGCAGGCTGCGCTTCACCATCTACCTGCAGCACCCCCAGCGGCGGCAAGTCATGGGGCTGTTGCGAAAATTCAAGCTGTTATATCCCTGCTACATGTGAGGATGATACAGCTCCCGACTGTGGAGGCACTGCTGCGTCACTCTGCCCTTACTCTCCGATCATGAAATGGTAGGACTCGCTGCTGAGTGTTGATAATGAAGATTGACAAGCTACTCTTAGCACCTACGGGGCCTCTTCGCGGTGTCTCTACTTCGTTTACCAAACCGCTTCTGACGACAACGTTAAACTTACGTCTTGGGGTTGCGGGGAGACGCCGACGACATACATCATCGGACCACTGCAAGTTGAGCAAACAGCATCAGCAACGGCCTCGACGAAGGACGAGAGCGACTCAAGCTCTGGTCTTTCAAAAGAGGCCACGGTTATTCTCGCCGTGATTCTCCCAGTTGTAGGGATGGCGATTCTTGTAGCTGCAACCACATTGTTCCTCCGGCGGCGGAAGAAGAGAGCGAGCAACGTGATCACTGCGCCCAGTCAAGGTACAAGACCTGAGATGGGGCAGACTACGGAATGTGCGCCTGCGCCTGCACCACCGCCGTATGAGATGGGTGACAATGCCTTGCGCCCTGAACTAGATAGCCGTGAAGTTCGTTATGGGGCTAATTGATGAGCAAAATTGTATTCCATGGTGCAGAGGAGTACAACAGACACTGGAGCGACTAAACCCAAATGGGTAGGTGAATGGAGATAACAGATACGAAATTGAGACGGCCTATCTTGGTGTCTACACCTATTCCGTGTATAACAAAGTTGATGGAGCTGAAAAGCTTCTGGCTATTACCTTACTGTAGTACGTATACGTTCAAGGGGATGTAATAAAACTTAGGACATCTATCTAGATGACAAAAAGCCTTAGGTAAACTTAGGTAAACTTAATATAATTTAGTATAGATTTAGAGGATCTTAGACTTGGTATTTTTAGTACTTAATCTAGCACCAGAAGACTTCGTGCACCCCGGGGCACGCTTTCATCAACTACATCTTAGCCAAGCTTGGCTGTGCATCAATCATGTCCTTCAAGAAGTTCTCATCACTCTTTAGCCTCGCTTCCGTCTCTTCAAAGAGTTTCGGGATTCCGGTCTCGGAGAACGGTAGATTCTCCAAGACCATGCGACTAATTCCCTTGGCAGCCAGAAAGACCTGCGGCATTCCGTGACCAGTAAAACCGCCCATTATAAACATGTTTTTCCGTCCGGGCACATGGCCGATGCGGGGAATTTCGTCTGCTGAGTACCCCATGACTGCACGTAGAATATGGTTAGCATGCGATAAAAAGCGATTGAGATGAACAATGTCACTAACTTCCAGTCCAGACTTGATCTGTACGTGCACCGCTGTTCTCCCAGCCACGAAAGTGTCGCTGCATGTACCCTTGGAAGTAATCCTTCGCTCTTCCAATGACTTTTGAGTCGTCGACACTACCGTACCAATCCTCAGTATGTCTAAAATAAGCCGATCTGGCGCCCCCAACAATGATGCTGCCGTCCGGTCGGGGGATAAGATAGTCAAAGTCCGTAGGACTAAATCGGATAGCATAAGAGTCTGCCAGAAGCGGCGGGTTTGGAGCAACGATGCGGCTGCAGATGGCGCGGTAGGGGATGATTTTTTCGTGATACTCTGGAAGAAGCGCGGCGGTGTAGGCATTTGTCGCCACGATGACCTTTCGAGCTTTGATGACACCGCGACTAGTAGTGACGCTCCAGCTCCCTTCTGCGTCTGGGGAAGCAGGGATAGCTGTCACGGGAGTGTTGGTTTGCAGGTTCAGGTTCTCGTGCTTCACAGCTTTGGCGAACATGTGATGGACCAGCTTGTAGGGCCAGAGATGACCGGTGGTGTACTTGAAGGCTCCCTTTGCTCCTTTCAAACCCGAGACCTGGCTCTCATGTTAGATTTCGGTATATGAATCACGGAAGAAAAGATGCTCACTGTTTCAGCATACTTGCCATCGACATAAAATGCCTTCTTTGTGGCGCCTACACCGGCGTTGACGAGCCTATCATATCCACCTTTGAGCAAGGCGTTGTGCTCTTCCGATAGCTGCACATCGACAGCCTGAGTGACCATCAAATCGCAGTCTACATTGTTATCAAGGACATAACTTTTGACAGCTTCGAAGTTGGCGAGCTCGAACTCGGCGATCTCTGCTCCGGCGTCGATACCGTGCTTTGAAGCCATGTTTGAGCACAAGTTGTAGACATCAGGCTTGATATGCCCCCCTATATAGAATCAGCATTAGGAATTGGTGTCAACAAGGACCTAAACGAACCGTTTCGCCCTGTCGCGCCAGAGCATAATTGCCGGGCTTCCAAGACAACGATTGACTTGTCCTTTGACTCAGGCTGCGATATCATATGCGTCACGAGCGAAGCGCCAGAGAATCCGGCTCCGATGATAAGGATGTCGCATTTTGAGGGTAATTCTGTCGTTGATCGGTGATTGTCAAGGGATCCCGGAGAAGAGCGCCAGAAGGACGTCATCCCGTTGGGAGGGGGGAATGGCTTTGATGACATGTTTAGATTTGTCCAAGTTCGTATAGAGAGATCTTTAAATTCAACTCAACAGTTCCTTTGAAGCGTGAGGATGTGAACAGTTCAATGCGAGATCGGGCGATTTCAGGCAAAGCCCTGGACCGGCTTCCCTTGTCTACACTACACGCTACGGGATGAAGAGCCGATGTGGAGCTTATCTTCGCGTATCAGCGGCTCTACTTCTGAAGCCCGCCTATTGGAGTAGTTACTTATCTTGCATCATGCCCAAGTCTAGATTCTCTGCCCTCGCATGACGCGTTAGGAAGCAACAATTCGAAGAACTTGAGTATATTAAAGGCTTTTGAGAAACTCTAATCTAGCAGTTCTCAGATCGCTCAACTCTAAAATACTATTAGATAGTCTCACTTGGGTACCGACATCTTGTCAAGATATCAATGAATTTTAAGACGTCTCGGAACGACTATGCGATACGCATGGGGCGTCCGCGTAAATCATCAAGATCTTGCGCACGCCCAGCACAATAAAATGTCTCACAGACCCCAAGTCCATTGCCTTTTTCCACCTGCGTGTTCGACCATCAATTCTAGCCTTGCCCATTGCACTGATATCGTCTAGATGAACATGAATGATCCCACAAGAACGGCCATGTATAAATAGGAACTTGGGGACGTGCCTTCGGTCGCCAAGAGACCCGCCAGTGGCGTTCCCATCAGCCCACCTGCGCCCTGGAACATGTACATAATGCCAGTGATATGAGGCATTTCGGTGATACCAAACAGCTCTACTAACGCAGGCGAGAAGAGCCCAATGTACGCACTGGCTAATAAGCCATACATGACAGTAAAGGTGATGAAGAGTGCCCTGCCGGCCTCTATATCTGACGAACCCAGAACTGTACTCGAAACCAAGAGGCCAGCGGTAGACGTACAACTTAGAAGCGTCGTAAGAAAGAAAGAGTCTAGACGCCCGATTGTATAGGCAATGAATCCGACCCCGACCTTTCCAATAGCATTATACGTATTGCTAAGAGCTGTGAAGTTGGCTCCGTCGGTCTCGTTGTAGCCAAGCATTTTGGAGAAGCCTGCGATGTAAAATATGGGAGTATAATACGCTGCACTTTGGAAGAAGGTGTTGATACTTTGCGCGAGGAATTTTCGGGTCGAGATAAGATGTCGTGGGGGCAGGGGAACTTTGAAAAGTCCAGTAGCCCAACTAGGTCGTGTATCGGCAGTCTGTAACGAAGCAGCCATCTGTGGCTCCCAAGATAAAGTGCAGCCTGATAAGCAAATGAGAACTGTACATATACAGCCTGTAAGCCGTAGAGTATGTTGATATCTTAACTTGCCAATGCAAGCTGTGAGGACTGGAGACCATACAAGGCCTCCAACACTGGTCCCAGAGGAGATTATTCCCATGCACAATGCCTTGTGGCGGCCAAACCAGCTAGGTGGAACAACCATGGGTGGCATAAAGGACAGACATGTTGCGATCCCGATCAAAAGCCCCTGTGTCAACTGCATATGCCACAAGCTAGTTCAAAACTTGCAAGTACGCTGGCTATACCGTACAGTAGGCCCCCGCTGCATACAACAACCGCCGGCTGAAGATACTTGGTCCACGAAACAACGCACGGTGCCCCAAGTGTCATCAGAGATGCGGCAATACTCCCTATCAATGTGATCTCAGCAGATGAGGCCCCACTGAATGGGTTCCCGGGTTGTCTCGACATGTTTTGGTGTAGAGACTGAAAAAAACCAAAGCAAAATAAAAGACCGCAGCCTGAGAAATTCAACATGAACGCGGCTATAACTATCGAGCATTGGCGCCTGCGAATGGTAAGTGCTCTACTACACGAGTCGATGCTAAGATGAGGTACCTACCATTTTGATGGCTTATGTTGTCTTTGGCTAGTGCCTTGTCCCTCTTCTTCACCAGACTTGACTCCCGGTATATTGGTAAAGGGCAGTTGATTTTCGTATCAGGTGTGACACGGCTAAGCAGAGCAAGGGAAAATGGTGAATAAAGAGTCTCTCTCAAGTTTGTATACAGACCAGATCAACTAGGTAAAACTGCAAGAACAAGTCCTGATGCATTTTGCAGCGCTAGCTCATCTGCAGACAGGCTGCTGTGTTTTTATCTTGTTTTTGTTTTCCTTGGCAAAGTATGTATTAAGGCTATGGCAGCTCACGCTAGGAAAGGCCTTGGAAATTATTTGCGATTCTTATCGCTTGTACAAAGTGGGCACAATGCCACAAGTGGGTCAAAAGCATGCTATGTTGGCGACCCAAGTGTCAAGAACAGACCTTTATGGATACAGTCTTGGATATTCGAGGTCAAGGGAACATCTTGATACATATCTAATAAGCACCGGTCTTTCTATATGCTAGTTCTGCTGCGTTAGTTTTTCGAGTGTGAAAACAGAAGGCGTTAAATTTGATAGCTGGTAGGCTAGAGACTAACTTAGAGTATACGGAAGTGCTGGCACATACTTTGGGGTAGCCTACTTTAGAGACTCGGAGTTCCCCGTAAGTCCTCAGTTGGTTTTATGCTTTTAAGCATAGAGTAACCTACTTGCTTGCTTACCATACCCACTTGCTATTTGCATAACCTTTTTAACGTGTCTCGGTATATTCAACCGGAAATTTATTTTCTTCATAGCTAACTTCCGTCAAACATTACAAACTACAGGCCTTTATACACCATTTCATAAGTCGCTTGAATGCACAAACAAACGATAGGCGATGGATGAGTGCCGACCGCCCTACATCGTGCTATGCAAAGATGAGGATGCAACCTTTGCAACCGAAAGCGCAGAGAGGCTGCTGGACGTGTAAAAGTGCGCGAAACAACTCAGGCGTGAATACAACCAGACTAATATAAGTACCAGGACGCAAGATTGGTTGCGATAGAAGTCTCCCCTGTTGCCAAAATTGTCTTCGAACTAGCAGAGCCTGCCAGGGCTACGGGCCTCGCCTGGTATGGCGACCTGAGTCTACCGTCGACCCTCGGCATATTCGCTCTCAATTGCTGCCCTTCTCTGCGAGCTCGTCTCAGGTGCGACAGGGACGTGAACTGAGATTTTTGAAATACGACTCGAAAGACATGGATCTCGCAGCAGGTCGCCTTAATTGGCATGAGGCACTGATGGGAGCCCTAGCGGCGCCAAGGTGCACTCCCATCTCACACCGGCGTTCTACTGACCAGGAGGGTGCTGTCTTCAGTTACTGTCTGTACTAGACTTCTCGGTAACCCACTTAAAGTGTATTGAGCTGACGGAATTCTCAGACATTCGTGTAATAGCCCCAATGTGCTCGACTACTCAATCCGATAATGGCCTATGGCAGGGGCTACCAGCAGTCGCCCTCTCCATGAATGATGCTTCTACTGAGGCACTCTTCTACTCCATGCTTGCGATTTCAGGGCATCATCGCTGGGGCCCCGGCGTCGCGGATCCCTTCAAGGCAAAAGCAATACAAGCACTCACCCGCTCACTCATCCACACAAATAGCCATTCTCAAGAAAGTACGCCATCGCAATTAGCAGCCGTCATGATGCTATGCATGCATAGTGTAGGTACCTTAATCGTAACTATATGAGGTGCCTTGGACGCAGCTTACAAGACATCAGGTTTTCGACGCTGACGAGGGTAACTTTTATATTCACTTGGAAGGAGCCAGACGTGTCTTACAGAATCTAAGGCTAGACTATAGGCAAGACAAGATTACTGATTTCCTCACCGTATGGCTCATGTACTATGACGTACTCAGCTGTTTTGTCCGCCCACTACGGCAGGCCCAGAATGTATATGATGATATCTCATTTGATCGAATCATTTCGCGGGATGACTCATCAATTGTTTGTACCATTCAATCGCTCAGGCGCTTGTCTCTTGCTAAGTCTCGAAACAGATTCTAGGGCTTCTTGGCTGCTCGCCTGAAGTCTTCATTGCTATCCGCCATATTAATATCCTTCGCGCGAATATCTTGTCGCAAACCGATGTACCAGTACCTGCTGATACGACCGAACAACGGTCCGCATTAGAAGCAATACTTTTATCTGCTGAGCAGCACCTCAGTCGCGATGAGTCGACTTGCTTGGTTCACCAAAACAGTACGGAAGCTCTGGCCAAGGCGGAACTGTATCGGTTGGCCGCTCTACTTTACTTGCAACGTGTAGTGCCGGCAGATGGAGATGAAAATCTTAGAGAAGCATACGTGCAGCAGGCACTTTCTATCATGTCAGGACTCACGGTGGCATCAAGCCCCTGGCCCTGTTTCATTGTAGCTTGCGAAGTAACTTTGGATGAGCAGCGGTTGCAAATCCTTGAGGTTCTTTATAAGATGGATGCGGTGCGAAAGATTGGAAACATGCATGTGACGCGTACCATCGTTGAGACTATTTGGAAGCAACAGGACCTTCGAGCTGGGGATGAACAAGTTGGTTGGTGGTCTTGCCCGAATTTAGATCTGTCAGTTCCTTGGTTTGCATGATATATCTAAGAGAACAAGATAGTATATGTCGGTCTATTGGCTTTTTAATCTGATTATCAATTGAATACTTTAGAATATGTAGGAAGATTTCACGTTAAAGGTGTCCATCAGACTATTAAGTCTGCATTTCTTTGCATTGATCCTAGAGGTCTAGAACTGTTTAGAGACCTATAGGCAGCTATCATTCTGAGAACAGTGATCCAGTGAGATATTTCAGCCCTGTGTCGCAAGCAACTGTAACAACCTTTTTTTCCTGGGCCAAGTTCCTTAGCGAGGTGAATCGCAGCTGCAATATTCAAGCCATATGATGTCCCAACGAAAGGTCCTTCACACTTCGCACGTCTTCTGTACATCTCTCGTCCTTCTTCTTCCTTTATGGTCTGCGTACCGTCGTATAATGCTTTATCAACGTGTTGAGAGATGAAGCCTGGTGAGATACCGTCCACGCCGTGGGCGCCTTTCTGTCCTTTCGCCAGCAGGGCTGAACCCTCAGGCTCCACGAGAACGACTCGGACATCTGGCATGACTGGTTTCAGGACACTGGAAACGCCCATAACCATACCACCTGTGCCAAACGATCCGCAGAATCCATCAAATCCATCCGGAAATTGTGCGATCAGCTCATAGCCGATCTCTCTATACCCGACAAGTGCGTCACCGTTGCTGAACTGGTCTGTATAGAAACAGTCATCTCCTTTTCTGAGTCCCCGGCTTTGCTTTTCATAGTCGTCATCAGATCCGCAGTGGCTTTGCCAGTGGGGCTGTAAGTTATATCAACCTGGGCTCCCAACGCCGCCATGGTAAGCAGCTTCTCATTGGCATAGGCATTAGAAGAGAGTGCCATAAATGAGGAACCTTTGACAGCACAAGCTAACGCCAGTGACGAGCCTGTACTGGCGTCTGTAGCCTCAACAACCGTCATGTTAGGCGCCAATCGTCCGGAGCGTTCAGCTTCCTCGATCATCGATTTCGCCATACGGTCTTTGTAAGAGCCTGTGGCACTGAAATACTCAAGCTTCACATACACATCTGCGCAACCCTTGGGTACAACATGCTGAAGTTTCGCCACGGGTGTATTCCCCAATACGTCGAGTATTGAGGCAGCAGGAGGGGGCGGAGCCATGAGTATAGCTCGGTCGTAGTCAAGTTGACCAAGAGTTTCGCAGTGATGTATAAGAATAGAGGGGGAAAAAGAGATGTTGACAGGCGACAAAGATTAGACAGAGCCCAACAAGTTGTGATATGATCTTTCACAACGCAGGGGCTAAAGGCTTCAAGTAAGACAATTCTTTAGAGTAAAGAAACTTTCCAGGCCCTTGAGGTACTTTACTTCTTCTTAGTCCTGATAAAAACGGCATAGTGTAAATACTCTGCTATGAGAATGAATTTCTAAAACGCAAGAAAACCAATGATTTAGTTTGCTGATAATAGTTTGTACAAATCATTATCAAGTTTATGGGGAAGCAACTTAAAATGTTGGCAATTTCTTGCGAGACTTGTTCTCATTTGACCCACTTTATTAACCGCTAGTTCTGAGGCTAGACAGGAACTTACTTGCCTATCTAGGCTAGAGTGGGCACTGATTGACAATCACGCGCTAGGTAGCTCGCTGCTTCTGACCGTTCAGCCCCTCCTCATCAGCGTGAATCTCCTACTACCAAAGAACTCATTTCCAAGTCCGCGGCCCGCGCGTTCTTGTCAAGATCTCTTCAGAAATCGTCTCATAATGCAGCAGGTGACTGTGTTGCTGTTATCGATCGAAGAATAATACCTACAGAAAGCGGAGTGCGGTCAAGATAACAGGGGCTTTCAAAAATAACCAAAGACTACCTACGTCATAGGTCTTCTGGCCGACACCACTTGCAGGTTTACTGTGACTCTTCCGTCCTGAACTTTGCTCCTACGACGTCAGACTATTAGGCATCAGAGGTCTGTGACCAGAACTGTCATCTTCTGTGCAGGGTAGGCCGAATCAAAGTTGAATATGCACGCTGCGCCCCTTACTTACTGTATAGGTCCACCAGGCCGCAAAGAGATGTTGTTCAACTATTTGCAATAAGTAGTTGAAAGATCAGAATCACACAAACATTACAGTCGCTTATCCGAATGTCTATCTCGTAAGGTCTGCCGCCCATCGGTTGCACAGAGTCTAACTACAGAAAGTTGACTTGAGAATGGTTTCACTCGAGTATGTCTCAAAGCTGCTCCCGTCGAAAGGCCTACGCAAGCTGGGCCCCAACCGATTGAATGCTAGCATACAATGGAAGCTTGAAACACCAATGCCCTTGATTCTCGAAAGCAGCTCGCTGCTTTCCACCGGTACACCACTCATAGGGGAGGCTATACTCGACACGACAAAGGATTTAGACGTCAAGAGCTTCTCTGTGACGTTACGTCTCCATCACCATTACAAGAAACCTCTTCGTCCCAACTGCCCTGACTGTGCTCACCATTATGTTCAGCTCCAAAGGTGGACTTTCATCGATAGAAGAATTATACCAGCCAACGGAAAATACCCCTTCATGTTCACCACGCGGCTTGACAACGACACGCCTCCCTCAGTTACGAAGCCGCTTTTGGACCTCACGTACGAATTATCCGCAGAGCTCATTCTCGCCACTGGAGAACCAATTACCTGCAACCAAAATATCGAAGTGAAGCGTTCACTGTACAGACCCCAAGTTCTTCGTGAGAGTTCCCTGAGAATTTCAGGAACCCCATTGAACGCGCGCTTGTCGTCAGAGCAAATTATCAGACTGGACAAGAAAGTCAATGTAGACTTCTCTCTCTCTAAACCCAGGCACGGACGAGGTGAGATCTACGCATGGGAAGCAATCGGAGTAGAGTGGAGGCTTGAAGAGCACGTCGAGGGCCCACTGGGTATCTGTGCCCGACACGCGGAGCAAGAAGACAGCGAGCGCACCATTCGTAGGCAGAGCGTCTCTCATATTATAGCAAAGGGACGACCTCGCAACGAATGGAGGGCGTCCCAGAGTGACCAGGAGACGACTTCGACACTAAGTTTCGAGTATGGTCCGATTGCAACGATGATTGCAAAGCGCAATAAGTCATGCGTGTGCGAAGAGGCCTCGAACAGCGCCCTGAAGATTTCGCACGACTTTGTGTTGGAGGTTTCATTGTCAGCAGTGACGATGCCATCTGATAAGGCTGATGATACTGCAGCATCCAACAGTTCTCGGAAGATAAGAATTCGTCGACCAGTCATCCTCACAGAGCGCCAAGATGATACCAGCGATAATACTTTTGAGAACCTGGGCGAAACGTTGCCGGTATATACGAGGACCGAATCTGATCTACCTGCCTACGTTGTATGAAAGAATACAACAAGAGAACAGCTTTATTACAACCATTATTTGGAGTTTATGCGTATATTTATGAAAGGCGAAGTCGATCTCGAACCTTTGATTGCAATCTAATTACATATTGATATGTATCCTTAGAAATATATACCATTGAGTTGGGCACTCTCTTTACTATAGCATTTACCACTGTAACAATCAGTCCCATGTGAGTTATTGTCTCAGCTGAATATTAAACTGTTGAACGCCACAGGTTAATTTACTTGCTGTGGTCAGTGAGAGATTCATCTGTATGTATCTCCGAAAGCTTAAGAAATTACCGCTTCCCTGCCCGCTGTTCACCAGCACATTCTAGAGAGCTCCCGCAATGTCGCTACGGACTCGGATATTGATCCCTTCATGCGCCCTCCAATATACATACCCAAAATATACGCTTTCTCGGACCGGGAACCCTGTGCCGAGCACTTCTTGTCCTCGTGGCTCCTTTGGCTTGTTACCTGAGGTACACCAGCCGGACCCTACTAATTGGGCTAGATTAAAGTCTAGACTAGCTAAAGCCTAAACAGAAAAGCGGGCCATGATCGCAAAAAATTGCCATCATTCTGGTGTTATCTAATTGCTTTCAAATTAAAGGGCTTGCATTGGGCTGTCTAGGTACTCAATATAATAGCCCCCCTCCCATTTCCAAAATGCGATAATTACCATAAGTGCCTTGTTTGATGCAGGTAAGGTGTTCAAAATGGCTGCTACCATTTCAGCGACGGAACGTCCAAGTGATCAACTGCAATACTCGAAATGGTAAAGCTACTTGTTTCCGCAGCCAACCTTGTTGCTAATGAATAGTAGGAGATATGCATCAATTGTCTTTGCCTCGTTCATGATCAACTTCACTGCAGGCGGCCTCCTATTCAGTTTCGGCGTGTATCAAGAACATTACGAGGCTATGATTCCTACGGCAGGGACTCCCTTTACTGGCGCCTCAGCTGCTACCATTGACCTCATCGGGACCCTGTCAGCCGCACTGATGACCATAGTAGCTCCATTTGTCATGGCATGGACAAAGTACTATGGTCCTCGACCTGTGGTATGCCTTGGTGGAATACTGTTCAGCGTAGCCTCAGTTCTCGCAAGCTTTGGTAGAGCTCTTTGGCACTTCCAGCTTGCGCAGGGACTATTGCTGGGGTTCGCCACCGGGTTTTCCTTTGTGCCTTCTATGACAGTTGCCCCTACTTGGTTCGACAGACAGAGAGGCCTGGCCATGGGTATTATATCTGCTGGCACAGGTATAGGCGGTTTAGTTTGGACCCCTGCAATTTCGGCTTGTATTGATAGCTTGGGTTTCCGAAACACGTTACGTTTAACTGGATGTCTGGCTACAGTACTCATCTGCATCTCCGGATTTATTCTCGAATGGGAAACGTCAATGGCGAAACATCTCTCAGCACAAAACTCAGCTCTTTCTCCCATCACTGCCCTATTCAAAATTCCCGTTCCTAGCAAGCAGACGATCCGGCAAAGAGCATTTCTCACACAAGCTGCCAGTACGCTATTTCAGAGTGCTGCTTATTACATCCCAGTGTTCTTTACTGTCACTTATGCCAAGACCCTGGGATATACTGAGGAAGAAGGCGCAAATCTAACCGCGGTCAGCAATGCTTGTAACGCCCTTGGCAAGATTGCTGTTGGTTTTATCGCAGATAGGTTGGGCAGGCTCAATTCGTTCTTTTTGACCACGTTGCTCACTGCCTTTATTTGTGTGGGACTCTGGATTTCAAGCACACTAATCGGTGACAGCAACGAAACAGCCGCCCGTGATCTTTTTGTCAGTTTCACTGTGTTATACGGACTCCTGGCCAGCGCATTCATCAGTTTATTTCCAGCAGCACTTATTGAGTTATTTGGTGTTCAAGAGCTGCCACGGATTGCAGGTGTCATGTATATGTTGCAAGGATTGGCCACTCTTGTAGGTACACCTGTTGCGGGTGTACTCGTCCGAGGCGAAGGATTATCTAGAAACTCCAGTGACTACACTCCCATGTCAGTATGGGCTGCAGCACTGATGGCTTCGGCTGCGATCGCAGTTGCTGGAGTGAGGCTCGAAGCAATGAGACGATCGGGCAACGGAACATCGAAACGAAAGTGGAATATGTAAATGACTGATTATTGAAGAGCTCTTTGGACAAGGTGTTTAGGCATCTTGGCAGTTCTAAAATTGTTTTAATGGTCATTCTTGTGAGATGCGCGGCTTCGGATATCGGCATCTTATCGTACCCAGTGTGAGTCATTTGCCATAGCCGTCCTACAGTGATCCTTCACGATGGACTCTAGGTTTTTCTCATCTACAAAAGCAAGTAGGCGGTTATTAATTGTCAATTTCCCATAATAGCACATTCCTTGTCCTTCGATAATCAATTGAAAGGAAGCCATGCCGGACGAGCCTTGCCCAACAATCATTCTAATCGGCCCCGAAGGCGCTGGGAAGACGGCCATTGGAAAGGTCCTTTCATAGAAACCCAACAGATAATTATTCAGCCTCGATCGACACCGCAAAGAGCTCTACACACCCTTCAATTACGATGATACCCGTGCAAACAAACTATACGAACAAGAGGGCGTGGAGGCTCTGTTGAAGTACTGGAGATCATGGAGGAACGGAGAGGCCATGAGTTGAGCTACAACAGACACTTCCTGGGTCATCCAAGCAACAAGATACTGGCAAAGCATATTATCTACACGAAGGAAATCAGTCTGGAGCGAAGTGCTGATGAGATATTAGAGTTCCTGGGCTTTTGACCGTATTGATAGGGACCCAAAGAAGTCTACATAAGGATTGCCTAAACGCCAGAAATCAAGTGCCTATCGTTGAGCCAGCCACAGAGCTAAATACTGTGATTATATAGGGTTCAAGTGACACAACAACTTTTATAAATATTCACATGCAAATAATCTCTCTAGTGAGCTTCTGCCTGCCTAGTGAGATGGTTCGACCACTGTAGTCAGATTGGCCATGATCCAATTTGGTAGGTGTGAACAAGACTAGGCCAGGCGTAGGAAGCTTTAAATATGCCACGGTTCCTCAACTGACTTTCCAATAATTTATATACTATCAATAAACACCCAATAATGTTCTTAGACGGGTTAGGCAAGCTGATAGACGACGTGGTTGTTGTTCATCAATCGTGTCTCACTAATGCAATCCAGGCCAAGGACATCGACACGGTAGAGTCGATGCTATCCTTGGGTGCCGACACAAACGCACGGAGAGTCGGAAAAGAAGCACCAGTCTGGTGCTCAGTAAATGGAGGGCATGCGAAGCCAGAGAGACAAGATCCCAATTCGTGCCATGAGCTATATCCTCTTGAGCTTGCAATGACGAGCCGCCCAGATTGCAGTCATATCATCGAGCTACTACTCAGGCACGGCGCCGATCCGATTTCTTATTACCTACGCACTACAATCGCTCATCGAGTTTTGGAAAGAAGAGGTCCAGGCCCCAACATGATATACAGGAAGCGGAATTTGTACCTCGACTTGATTCTTCGGCACCCACTACTCGATGTCAATCTTCAAGATGGGGATGGCACCCCACTGATTCAAACTTCTTTGAAAGTAGGGGATGAAGAAACTACAAGAATACTGATCGACAGAGGCGCCGATATTCGTTGCAGGGTCGATTTCGGTAGAAATATCCTTCATCTGATATCTGCTGACGCTTTCGGAATCGACCTCGTACAGCATATCATCACCGTGGCACCAGACCTTCAGTACCAGTTCGACGTGAACGGCAGAACACCACTTTACTATGCGATAGATTGCCAAAAGCAAGGCAACCCGAGAGACGAGGTCAACCTTTTAATCTCCGCGGGAGTCGACGTTACCGTCCAAGATGCCAATGGCGATACACCGCTTCACATACTCTTCAGGAGGCCATTTCTTCTCGTTGCAGACTACTACGGCGATGCCATCTGGCAGGGCTTCGTCAGAAATACAATTGACTTACTGCTCTCCGAAAAAGCAGACATCACTGCGCGGAACAAATCCGGGGAAACGCCTGCATTCGGCTACTTCCGTGCGAGCAGCTTGAAGGTTGATCTCAGCTGGGCGAAGTTAGATGAAGAGAGGCATACCCTGTCTAAGAAATGGGGCGGTGATAGATGGAAGGTCAACGAAGAACTTAAGAGCAGATTATAGAGGAGACAGAGCCGAAGATCTGGGCGCTCTTTGATGAGATGGGAGTGGATTGGTCGATTATCAATGTCAAAGGGGAGTCTCTGCTTCATGTTGTTGCTGGTCAAAAACGGTCATTTAGAAGGATAGCCAGGTTCCAGTTTCTGGTGGGTAAAGGATTGAATCCTATGGCTGAAGATTTGCAAGATCAAACTGCGCTAGATGTCGCAGCGCATAGAATGGCTGACGACATTTTGGCATGGCATGAAGCTGGGCAAGGGATTGACTTTTAGAGCCTCTGGCGCTTGAACAATGCTTAGCTTGTTTAGATTTCAAGGGTCTTATCTGTGCGATTAAATGTTTGGCAAGGCCAGGAAAATGGTACTTTATAGATTGTTGCCCCGGAATAGAACATATCCAACTCTCTCAGCTATACTGATATCAAAATCACAGAGTACCTTCTTCCGTCCTTTAGCAAAGGAGGCCCATCTATCTTTCGTCTTATCTGCCAAGCCTTCCAGACTTTTATCGGCCCTATTCCACGCAGTATGGGAGGTGCTATTTCTGGAATACGCACATATCCAGATATGCCCAGTTGATACGTGATGCTGACGACCACGAGTTCCCTTTCAGCGAGGCCAACGGGTGAGTATGCGTGGAGATTCTTTCTACCAGATATATGAGGCTGAAGTCAATGTCTGTGTCTCGCCTAAAAGGCCGTCTTACGGCTGTTGTTAAACTCTGACTACTTTAGCTGACACAATAGTGGAGAATGACAAAGCCATTACACACCGTCCAAACTCAACAAAACGTGGAACCTCGACTAATTATCTTCAGGGGATGTCAAAGCCCTTACCGTTCCCGCGGGAAGAGCCCACGTTTGTCGGAATTTACCCGTAACGGCTGAGACCTTGGCCGGAACTGCGATGCAAAGGGAGATTTTGAGCGAAGTGCAGCGGGCAGGGGCAGTTGGTAGGATCGTGCTAGATTGGCAGCAGCTTAGAGTTTCATTAACCGAAACATTAACTGGAGCTTTTAATTCATGCCCTATTGGCTAAGTCGTACGTCAGCTCATAGAATAGAAACGATCCAAAAACCAAAACTTTCACATCTCACCATCCTCCTCGCCCTTCCGGCTATCCTTGCCGCCCCAGCAGCCAAAGCCGGAAGACATGTCAAGGCTTGCGCTTGTGCCAACGACGCTGGTGAGACACAGATCGGCGGCTATTGCCCATACATTGCCAGCAGCAACGTCAACGTCGATGGCCAGGATTATGTAAGTCACCTTCACCCAAGTTCATCCCAGGTTAGAGCGCAACAGCCGCGTTTCGTTTGGTTCCTTCCATCCAGAGCCACATTAGGGGCTTGATATAACAGTATGCGGTACTACTAGAACAAGTGCTAACAATATCGTTCGTAATGCTTTCCTGCTGCCACTTGGTCGGAATACATGGGCACCCGCTTCAGTGCCGAGTTCTGCCCCGGTTACTTCCCAGGCTACCCGAACCCAGTGTGCTAGACTGTCACGGTTTGTCCTTTGATTGGAGACTACCAACAGATCTGCTAAGCTTTTGACCATGATTGGGGAACTGTGGCGCTTTCAATGCACAGTTTAATGTATCTATATTCATTACATCTCAAACTTTCTATTCAAAATCCTCGTCTTTTATAAGCTGCAAATATAACACGAATACAAAGTTTCGTTTTACTTGAGTCTCATTCATGTCCTCTACCCGAAACGGTGTGTTCGTCTGAAGACTCCTGGCCATAGTGTTCCAATATTCCTTTCGATGTTTTCTCTTCGTTACCTGATACGAAGCTCAATTCCTCTACCATCTGCCTTCTGTCGAATATAACTTGCGTCAGTCCAACGAAGCGATGCTCGCGGCCCTTCGCTGTGATCCGGGGATTGCTCGCTAGCTTCTGCACCGTTACCAAGGTGTCATCAATATGCTCGACTTCAGGAAAGGCACAAAAGTCGATAGCTTTCACATCTTGGTCATTTGTCGGTGACCAGTTTGGGATAATCTTACACCTTGGCTCGAATATCACCCTGTTTCTGTCCCTGTCAGCCATGTTTCTAATATTTGTCAAACAAATAGCGACATATTCTGCAGGTTTTGAGCCTCTCTTCTTGAACACAATCACTGCGGCGTAAACTTCTGGTTGGCCTTGTGCAGACGTCCCGCTAGGGTTCACGTAGAGATTGATTTGACCCATGCGGCGTGGCATTATGAGTGGTAGCAAAGGGGGCGTCTCCGATGCCCATTCGAGGTCCGACTCACGATGACTCGGGAAGATACCGTATAGACGAAAGTTAAGGTTCCTCGGGGAAAACAGAGTAGAAATGGACTTCCTGCCTCGCGAGGCTGCCACAAAGGAATTGATAGAATGCTCGCATATGGCTTCTTAACCAGAATGCTTGATTGCATAGTTATCGATACTGTATCCACATGATCTGAAGTTTTGTCCGAATCAGATTCTGGGTGTCCTTCCCCTTTAGAGAAGAGCTTCTTCTCAGCGTGAGATATGAAACTGTCTTTCTGAGGTAGCTTTACAGGGAAGAAGGTCTGAGGCCACATTAATCGAAAGTATCGCTGCGCCTCTTCATTGCCCTTCCGAAGCAGCGGGACCCATACTCGTGATACGTTGCGTGTTGTTGTAGTACTAGCAGTCTCGATATCCCAGCAATCGAGGACGCCAAATACAAAATGAGGAACCACAGTAGGCACAATAGGCAAACTGATCTGCAGTCCAGTGTTGGTCAGGTGGAACGAGTACGAGTGATCTGATGGTTTATAATGCCTCTGGAGCTGAGGCGAACTGCTGACCACGACTGACTGGGAGTCGCGGAACTCCATAGGCGAGCGAGGGAGAAAATCGAAATATTCCAATTGAGAAGCGAAGAAGCTCTGATCGGCATACTTGTGGATGATTTCGCCGAGGAGTCTGGTAAGCTCCTCGTAGCCTTCTCCGTATACCAGGGGCATGGAGATATCGAAGAGTCCGAGGAGAGAGTAAGCTTGGTCCTCTATACGGGTCGTCGAGCGCCTCGACGCCCAAGACATCCTCTGTGCGATACTGTATCTTCGAAGTGGATGTGACTGGGAGAGTCGGCCCTTGAGAAGACGTGACCATGGGATCCCTGTGATCTCGGTGATAGACGGCGCCAGTTCAGCGCTCGTCGCTATCATGGTCCAGTTGCTGGAGAAGAACCTCAAATTAGGTGGTGCAATCAGCTCCTGAAGATTCCAACCTCTTGTGAACCATCTTGCATTTCTGAACGCACTGTCCGGCTCAGTACATTCGTCCAGCGTCATGGCAGGGACATCCACCAAGTATACATAGCAGACAGCAGATCTTCTGTACCATCTAAACATGGAATTGATAGCTTCGGATAATTCTGCAGAGCTGCTCTTGTCGATGCAGTTGGTGTCTACCCAGACATAGCCTGGATTGTCCTCAGCGGCTTGAGCGCAAGCCCAGATGATTTTCTGGAACCCTGGCTTAAAGCGACGGTTTTTCCGATCGGCCCACTCTTGAAGCGAGACTTCACCGTCGGCCCAGGTATGCGATAAGATAGCATACTCTGGGATGGAGACATCGAAGAATTCCTCAAGCTCGAGAGTCGTGGTATTGATAAGTCGCATAATGCCTCTAAGATAGATAGGATGTTAAAGGTGAAGAGGTTTGATTGTTTCGTTCAGTCAAATAATATACCATCGTCACTCACGATAACAGATAGACCGGTGATAGAGGAACTAGCCTGGCATTCATGGAGAGTCCTGATGTAGTATCTTTAGGATATGTTGAAGAATGGAAGCAATCGCAGGTCCAAGCGGCGTCAAATTAACTGTTATGATCTTTTAGCAAGATGATGCACCCTTCAGCCGCCAGACAAAATTCATGTGAAAATACCGGAATCCAGTTACTTTCTCATGATATGGCCATTCATCACCACCTCCTCCCGCCTTATCGATTTGGATATATGCTGCCGGGTATTCTTAAGAAGTTAGCATCGTCGATTGGTCAACTCTCCGCATTTGTGAGATGCCATTGGACCGTTCTAGACACTTCAAGCTGGAGGGGGTAATGGCTGACGGCCTGAGCCTGCAGCTGTGGCATGCCCGTTGATTATGGTTATCTGGGCGTAAGGCCCAATAACTGTCTATCTACATGTCTACCGCGCCGCATATCTCACAGCTAGAAGTACTACCTACAGTGAAGTTGGGAAATTATTAAATCATTGTGCTTCAGTCCTGTTATCTCATACTCCATGGAATTCTTATCACTAGTCAATCTATTGATGAATTCTACTGAGTGCAACATATAAGATCCAGGGATCGTGAGGACTGAAATAACCTGCACCTCCTGTTGGGCTCTACCGACCGTGTTAATACCGAATCCTTGGTCATTCCAAAATAATGAAATCGGCCAGGGATGAACTTGGCGGGTTGACTCCGTGGAGATGTCTCGAACGGTGTGGAGAAATATGGTCTCCCCACGGAGATGCAAAACTCTGCCCCTGACAATGCCACCCACGCCATGACATGACAGCTCGTTCTGATCTGATGCACAACCATTCGATTCTACCTCGTAGAAGACTTCAAGAGCTGCTGTTTTCATCGGGCCTTTATTGAGTTGAGGCGCTGGCTGAAATGTACGCCAGCATGGCTTCACCTCTCACCGTGACATGTGCCATGCCGCATTATCGGGCGAAGCAATATGCCGAAGGGTCATCGGGTATGCTCGTTGATTACAAGCCTCAGCCGATGAGCTCTGGGAATAATGGACGATAAACTGTCGCGATATCCGTGGCTAGTGAACCCGCCACTCCGGCACCTAGAGCTCCCTTACCCATGCAGGACAAAACTGAGGAATCCCCATCGAGTTTAATCACTTGGAGAGAGGCTTATAGCAAATGCATGAGGTCAATGGTGTAAATCCGTGTCTAGTTAAGTAGCGGTACTCTAGGTCTAAAGAATCGTAACAATTTTAATATCTATCATTCCATCCTCAAATGTCCTATTTCGCGAGAACACTAGCCGGTACTGAAACGGGCGCCGACTCAATCCTACTCTCCTCATCGGCGACATTGCCTTTGTTGGCAAGGAAGTGCATGTGCATGTGAGAGTCCACTTGAGGACCCTGGTACTCAACGCCGTCAACCTTGACAGGATCCTCGTCAAACAAGTACATGTACCAGTAATACACGCCTACAAACATGCCACCTCCAATGATGTTGCCAATCGTAGCTGGGATCATTCCCTTCCAGATGTACAGCCCGACGGTGAGGTCGGGTGTCTTGAGCCAGATGGCAAGAGACATGTAGAACATGTTGGCGACAACGTGCTCGAGGCCGAGGACGACGAAAGCGAAGATGGGCCACCACATACCGATGACCTTGGAGGCAAGATCCTTGGCTTGGATGCCGAGGAAGACGGCGAGGCAGACGAGCCAGTTACAGCCGATGGCTTTAAGGAAGATTTGATGAACTTGCGGCGATATTTGTTTCTTGCTGGCGAAAGACATGACGACTTCTTTATAGGGTGATGCATCAAAGACACCGCCATCTGATAGAATGTTAATTGCGACGTTAGCATTGAGTGGTTGCCATGACTTACATCCCATGGTGATAGACATGACAAATAGCGATCCTGCAAGATTGCCGAAAAAGCAAAGGACCCAATGCAACAGCATCTTTCGAATCGGAAGCCGACCTTGGAGCACAGCAGTCAAAGTAAACTAAAACCCCATCAGCCACAGTGTAACAATAAACCATAAGGCTAGCTTACCATAGTAGTTGCAGTAAACAAGTCCGCGCCTGTAAGCACAACAAGTACTAGACCCAGAGGGAAAACACCAGCGCCAAAAAGCTTTACCAAACCGGGCGCGTTCTCAGTGTACCAGGGGGCTGTCATTGCACACAGCGAGACGCCACAGCCAAAGCCAAGAAGACATCCCGCGGAGCCGGCGGAGAGGAAGACCTTGTCGGGACGCATGTTGCCTCTCTTGACACCAGAGCGGGAAACAAGCTCGATTGTTTCTTGGGGCGTGTAGGCCGCCAGGTTGGAGATGCTAACCACAAGAGGGTTGCTCATGATGAATTGATGTAACGTGAAGTTGTTATAGTATATGATTGAAGAATTGGTTTGCGTAGTTTTAGGAGAAGATGAGGCACAGGGAGCCTTTTATTCATAGTTGATAAACACTATACAAGCTTATCGCAGACTCAAGTCCGTCTAGACCCTGCCCTATCATACCAAGTCAGGACAGATATGGATTTTCATCAGCATGAGATCATAGACTATGGTGAGATGGTTTATCGCTGTCGTCTACAAACCCAAGCCCTAGCAGAGAAAAAGACTCACTGCTAGACCCGGCGATCTCGGCCAGTCTCTCCACTGTCAGAGCATTTTGGGAATTAGGAAATCCTGCTGTTTCAGGGATATTGACTTCTCGGCAGTGGGTGCTAAGACTACACCGGTATGACATTGAATATCCGGTCCTATCACACTGTTGTTGAAAAAGGTCTACATCCACTATTCGCTTCTCTTGCTCGGTGGTCTGACTTGCAGGATAGTTTGTTAGCCCCATGACCCTTGTAGTGTACCGAAAGTCACCACCGATGCACTTGAACGGGGAGCAGAGCCGCAGGAGCCCCCACTGCTCTATTTAGAACTTAATCTTTAGGTACCGTCCCGGCGGGCTCCGGTCACTTCTCACCCAAAAGAAATGGGTGGAAGTAATGGAACGAGTTGTCTTCACCTTGGGCTGACCGACCTTCACCGCCCCACGATCAATTGATCAGGGCCAACTACAGCATTCCAATTACCGAATCTCGCGGCAATAATTTATGGCCCAGCCAACCCTTTGCCTTTGCGGGCTAATCCTGGCAGCGACTCCAGGGCCTATCTAGACTACACCTCCTGTGAAGTTACCATTCAAGTTAATTATTTGCGCATGCAACGCCGCGAATGCCTACAAAATGTTGAAGTAACGCTTGCGGCCAATGTCGGGTCGTGGTTCTGTTTGCTTTGCGGGCCGCGGACGCCGCATGTCAGATAGATCATTTTTTCGAGATCGGAAGAAAAGATGGGGTTCGGCGGCCGTTGGAAACTGCGGGTTATGCATCTCCGAAAATGCTGAAGTTGCAGGGTAAATAGCACCGGTATAGCGTTCAGAAGAAAATCTGGAGTTTAGTGGCACCTGTAAAAATTGGGTGCTCTGAAACTCTTGGAGGTTTGGGGTTATTGCTGTGATCTAGGAAACAAAAATGACATCTGAGATATCTAAGTATATGTACTCGTACATTTATAAATTAACCTTATCTTTCTTCTTGTTGAACCTTATACTCGTCAATATAAACACTTATCCCATCAACGAAGAGCCCGTTTCACCCCAGTGTGAAGTAAGCATGGTGCCCAGACTACTTGAAATACTCCCGGATGTACTTCTCTTCTCCAGTTGCGACTCGACCACCAACATCTCTGTTCTGATGAGTTTAATAAAAGCGCGGATGAGGTCATTGGAATCCCGGTGGTCATGAGCTTCATTCATAAACTGTTGATATGATGATGTTAGACGACAGGATCCACAGATAACTGCATAACTCCAATACTACTGCGACTGACCTCATTAACACTTTTCCGAATCTCAACTCTTTCCTTTCCGGGTACTTCAAAATTAATGATCAAAAAGAATCCATCAGTTCTGTGGCCTTCTGTCCTCCCATTGTACAATGCTACGTCGTAGTCCAGTCTGCGGTTAGCAAAGCTTCGAACATAATCCCAACCACCAAGCCACCATGCGAGGAACTCAAGATATATGCATCCAAGAGCCCAGACATCATATGAAGGGCCTATCAGGTTGTCAGCAGTAGAGATGTCAATTTCAGGAGCACGGTAGGAGGGTGAGTTGGCGATGAACCCTCGTCTCTCCCGGTCAACCTCTGATTTCGAACTGAACTCTGAGAAGCCGAAATCCGTTATCTTCAGTATCCCCCCCACGGTTCCAGGTGTCGATGTTATTTCTGGAAACCAAAGGATGTTTTGTGGTTTTAAGTCGCCGTGCCGACCGAAAAGCACACAAATCGCGTTTTCAGAAGTGTTCCCTACTGGGTTATCCAGAGGGGGGGTGAAACGACCGTGGAGACTAGAAGACGTGGTGGGATAGCGATGGATACTTGATAAGCCATCGGCAAGACCTTTGCACTGAACTCCCAGCCATTTCAGCATCGCATCGCGGTCTTCTCCAGAAGGTTTCGGATTGATCGTCTGCCAGTATTTCTTGAGGTCGGCTTCTGCCCATGGAAAAATGAAATGGTAATCGCCATGATGTTTATATGTTGTAAGCAGAGATATGAGATTGGGATGTCTGTCTTTGAGGTCTCTCAAAACAATTGCCTCGTATTCTGGATCAATACGTGCTTTGCGGGGCTTTATTTTCTTGACAGCAAAGGCTGGTCTTGTATCGTTTGAAGTCTAGTTGCAAGACAAGAAAGGATGTTAGCCAAACCAGAGTATTAGAAATGTGACTATCGCCTGCCGTAGACTAACTCTGAAATCGTGGTGACCAGCATGAATCCCGACCTTGAACACCCAACTAAACCCTCCTTCGTCTGATGCTAGAGACCAAGAGGTAAATGGTGGTATGTGATACTCAGACAGCTCTTGCGTGGTATCATTTGTTGGCGAGCATGACTGGAAATATGGAGAAAGTACCATCCACTGCTTCTCAATAAATTTGTCGTAGAAGCTTTGCTTTTTTCTAAATCCATGTAGAGAGACTTTCTGCCCATTCTTTGTTATAACAGTAAGGACATTTGTGTTTACCTTATCACCTAATTTGAGAGGCAGGTCATCATCGCAGACTTTGTCCCGAAATGAGACGATTAATGAAGCTCTCTTGAGTAGGACCAGGATAGCAAATATCTTCTGGTATGTTTTGCAAACTGTATTTGCTCCAAATTCTCCGCAGATGATTTGTGCTTCTTCTTGAAAGTTTGGCTTGCGTGGGCGCAGAAGACCAATAATAGGATATTTCCGCCATCGATTACATTGTGTAAGCTCTTTTTCCACTGCCTCTATCGTCAGAAGTCTTTGAATTTCGTTCCTCGGGAGGAATTTCTTGCTGCGGTAGTCTGGGTGGGCACTTTGTACCGTCGCCTTGATAATACGGTCTGCCAGAGTGGGCTCTCCCCGCAATGCGTTACGTATACGGCCAGATGTTGGAAATCCGTTGTTTTTTTCACTGGTTTGTTTCTGTGTACATGTCAGCGAATCAGCCACGAGTGAGAGTGAGGGACCTCACGCCAGATTGTGACCCTGTAAGCTTACTTGCTTGTATGTTGGATGGGGCGAGTTCGGTGACAGAGCCCTCTGTTTTCATACGCCGCAAAGATACTTTGCCAGACTCATGGTTACCATCAAGTCCCCTCGCCTCAGTATCGGTGAGACCTTCTCTAATCCCGTCAGCACCCGAGTGGATAGGATGGAAACCCCCGACCAGTGGATAACGGGAGCGCGTAATGGGCCAGCTCTGTGTTGTCATGTCACTCATGTGCGCTAGGGCCTCTTCATGATTCAGTAACATGCTCGGATCCATATTTGCGAGAGCGAAACACCACGTCCTTTTGCATGACAGAATGCTGTGCAGTGCCTCAGGACCGATGTGCTAATTTACAATAACAAATCTTGTAGGCCAGCCAGTTCAAGTACTCTTTTAAATCAGGCTCCGTTGGCCAAGTACCAATATTTCGATGGCAGGCCACTATCATTTAGACACTGACCTACTCCGTTGACTCGGCGTTTAGGCTCTGTCTTTTTGAAATCTCATTGGTGCATGCCAGGTCGAGCCGGCTTGGTGCATGCCACCACACCCACTCGACACACCATCAATATCCGCAAGAAACGCCTTGCGTAAGTCTCAGTCAGCCCTTCTTTGAGCACGCGCCACCAGAGCCTACATATGATCCCTTGCTCTGCCTAAAAACTTGCCAGATTCCCCTCTTCTTTTCCCATCCCGCATCCGTTCCACTTGCGACAGACCGCCATCATGAAACCATGGGCTGTAACAAAACGATTTTTTACACAGCGCCTTTCTCGAAGACTCTCAGATATTTCTCAGTCAAGTGCAAGCTCGCCGAAGGAACAAAATATCAGAGCAAGTAATATTGATCCTGAGAAGTTGGCACGACATTTGAGCTCAAAATTTCCAAATGAGTTCCAGGTCGATGTAAATCACTGAGATATATAAGAGCTCTAACATCAGCTAATAATTCTATAGTTGATTCAAAATACGTACATAATTCGAGCTCCAAGAATGCTTTTAGACGTAAGCGCTGTATTATTGTTGCACTCCGACTGGTACTCATCAGGTTTTAGGAAGAGATCAATGCTTGCCGATAAGATTGCTTGGCGGCTATCAAAGAGGGCAGAGTGCATTGTTTTGCTTGTACCCATTTCCGGATATGAGATGATGAGATCAGATCATTCCTCCGCCAAGTCGTTTTGCTGTCGCTGTATTGGTCAGTGCGGTTAAAGGCGCACCGTGCAAAACGTCATGCATCGGGAAGACCGAGAAAGTTGGCAAGATTAGGGGATAGTTCTGTAGACAGCTGAAATGCAAAGAGTCACGCAGTTTCTAAACCAAGAAATAATACTCAATATGATTACCTGCAGCTTCAGACCGGTCACGCCACAGCGCGTGGGCAACATCACATTGAGCCAATGAAGCAGGCGGAAATGAATGGCACATGGCTCACTTGCAGATAACATGTGCCCTGCAGCCAATATCACAATTTCAACATTTTTCATTGGTCGAATGCTTTACTTCAGCCGCAAAGATATCACTGGCATCCATGATCAGAGTTCCAGCTTTCAACCCAGGTTCCTGGGTTGAAAGAAGGCTCACCCCTGGAGTCAGGTGCCAGGAATTGACAGAAGAATGATGTGATCGACGTTGCAAACTTTTAGGGAACAGTAAATTATTACTTTATTAGTTACACACCTTTGAACTTGGAGATTTCTTTCATCAAACCCTTGACTTAGCAAAGCGTGCCTCCCCAACTTCAACATGACGAGTTCAAAGGCTGAAACTCCAGCGACTCAGGTACGGAACATATTAGTGAAAAGTTCATTTCACAAACTGCCAAGTAAGTTCTGCCCAGAGGGTAGTCTCAATGCAGTTATCACAAGAAGCTTTATTTTACAGGCTATGTTCCCAAAGGGTCCACCTGCCGGCGTCTCTGAAATGCTGGAAAATGACATATTATTCATCTTGAAAAGGGCTCAAAGGGTCTTTGCTATCTGGATCTTGGCTGGCATCAAGGGCCGGCAACTACTTGAAGTCATGGAGCTGTTTCAAAGCAACAAAGCCAGTGATAGCGGACTGCCCTTCACAGAAGACAACATATCAGGATTCACCAGGTTTCCCGAATCTATGGCCAGAGTGGAATCGCTAGGATGTGAAGGAGACTTTTGTGATTCGAACGAGATAGCCAATTTCCTCGAAAAGCAATGGTGGTTTTGTGCACCCGTGTTCAATTCCGAGCAAGTAAACCACGACGTGAACCTATCAGCGATCTTACCATTCACCGAGGCACACTCAGATACGGCGGATGAAGGGGCCTTCGGCCAAGTTCTAAAGTATACTATCCATGAGTCCCACATAAATACTGAAGGTTTGGTGAGTCAGATTGTTTTACTTTTTGACATCCGGGGCGACAATGAGCCACGTAGCTTGATTTTTCTCATCCCTTCCTGCTAGGTATGAATGATAGCTTACAAGAATGACCAAACTAGATGCCCCAACCCAAGTTTGTCGCAGTCAAGACAATCAAACTCGAAGCTCAAGACCAGCCGTCGATCAATCGCCTTGGGTGGGAAAAGGAAGTACGTGCACTGTGGAACATGAGGGAGTTTGATCAGAGGCACATCGTCAAGTTCATTACCGCATTTCGCCGGGAGGATGAGCACTATTTGATCCTCGAATGGGCCGATGGCGGGAATTTGAGAAACCTTTGGGACAGGATGGAGCATCGTTTGACTGCTAACTTGGTCAAGGACGCATTCGAGCAACTACTTGGACTCTCTGAGGCACTCAGTCAGGTTCATAATCCCAAGAAAGAGTCGTCAAACATACACTTTCGTCATGGGGACTTGAAGCCAGAAAACATCCTCTGGTTCAAGGACTCGACCGACCCTGGCAAGATAGGAACACTGAAAATTGCTGACTGGGGCCTCGCCAAGCAACATCAAGACTTGACTCAGGTGCGAACTAAACAGACAACAACAAGTTTTGGAACCCGCCTATATGAGCCACCTGAAGAGGAAACCGTCAAAAACAACACTCTTCTCGTGCCGGATCTGAATAATCCCCACGGCAAAGCTGCGAGGAAGCGATCCCGACTCTACGATGTCTGGGCAATGGGCTGTATTTGGCTGGAGTTCTTAATCTGGCTCATGTATGGCCGACACGGATTGACCAAGTTCAAGCAAGGCTTCTATCAAGTGAGGCGTGACTTTGTTCGCTTTTATGAAATCGATGACAAGGAAGTGGCCAAGGTTCATAAGGTTGTCAAGAAATGGATGGACCATATGGCCAAAGACCCAGTCTGTGAGATTGGAGCAACTGCTTTGGGTGACCTGGTTGAGCTCATCAGGGACCGCTTGCTGGTGGTCGAGCTACCCGATGGATACGGATCAACAAACAATTTTTCGACCCAACCTGGGTTGAGCGGTCGCCCCTCGACTATCACGCAACATATGCAGGGTCTTTCAGTGTCGGAAGGCCATCAGACATCAGGAAGTATCCCATCCATCACGGTGATTGACTCAGAATCACAAGACAGCTTTGTTCCCAAACCACTTCCATCAACCAGAGGACGCCGGGCGCGATCTTGTGATCTCTTCGATCATATGAGTACTATCAATGAGGATCACACGGAAGGCTATTGGCTTTCAGGTACCCCTCTCCCCCCTCCGGACGATGCTACTAAATATACAGGACATCTGCGTGAGCAGTCAGTAGAGCAACCTGCCAGCGGTCTGGAAAGAGGTCTGTCTGTGACACAAACCCATACATTGGCGTTGACAGAAAGAGTACGTATTTGCTTTTTTTCATGAGTCCATAGACACCATTTATTAATTTATGGTTATTAACATTTAGCAAGTAAGTTTATGATCACAGCAAGTCATTGGGTGTCGTATGACTGATGGGTTGGCCCCATGAAAATAGGATGTAAGTTGACTTCTGATCATCTTCCTGTCTCACACTGTGGTTAACTGGACCTAGTATGTACGTTGATGGCTTTCATATCATGGCAGATCTAATCTTTAGGTATGACCTTCTCAAAACATCTCCTAACTTCTCATAGGGCGTAAGAACCATCTTTATTTCCTGTCCTCTTCAATCCTCGGAACTAATGGACATCTGCAGAGAGTAGGTATTCAAACGGACTACTATACAGAGTTGAATCTAATCTCTTCTTTGTGTTCCTTAGACGGTGAGTTCAACATATGCCCTCGACGATCCAAAACCATGAGAGCGTAATTGACCTGTTGGATAGAATGTCAGCTCCCGTTCCTGACTTAGCAACCGTGGAAAATATTGACTGCTAAATAGCTAGAAGAGGATTGGAAACGCATCATCGATAACGACATGGGAAACGCTATCCTGTCGTCTCTCAAGTCTAGAGGCCTACTTGATACAAGCATTCCTGAGTCTTCAAAGCTGTGCATTTCTTGCCAAACATTCAGAAATGATGTTTGGACACCGACCTTCACCATTTCCTACCCCTGGGACCAATTGGAACGCAATTCCAACTCCAACGCTTGTGATTTATGCACCGCCTTATGGAAACTAACCCAGAAGGTTGGCAACAAGAGTCCGCACATCCAGTTTATCAGGGAGCAATCAACTATTCTTGTGAATAGCCATACACCAGTTGCTACTTTGCTTCGTAGCCCCGGTATGTTCAGAGCCACTAGTTCTTCTTATCGCTCTTCTCTTTGTTTGTTCATACACTTATTTATCGTGTTTCAGATCTTCGCACTGGAATCGACAAACAGGTTCAAGTCGGCCTACCTACTATGTCTCCTGCTGGCAGCACCGCCTATCTTGAAATTATCCGGCAATGGTTGTTAGCGTGTGACTATTCGCATAGCATGTGTCGCCGAGGCTCGAACACCTTCAGTAGCTCGGGCACAAGCAAGAGGTCGCCGACCAGAGTCATTGCTGTTGGCAAGGATGGAGACGAAAAAGTCCATCTCGTCGAGACTGACTCCAGTAATGAGGGAGACTGGGTAGCTCTGTCTCACCAGTGGGGTACTGGCACTCAGTTTCGTACTCTGACAACAAATATTGGCGCTCATCGCGCCGGTATCGGCATGGACGAGCTCCCAGCGACTTTCAGGGACTCTGTTATCGTGACACGAGCTCTTGGTCGTCCCTACCTATGGATAGATTCTATATGCATCATTCAAGGCCCTGATGGGGACTTCGGCCAGGAAGCAAAGCGAATGGAACAGGTTTACAGTGGCGCATATTGCGTGCTTGCTGCAAGCCGCTCTCCTGGTCACTCCGCAGGCTTTCTCGGGCCGCGGAAGGAAGCCTTGAGCGTTACACTAAGCCGAGAAGGTTCAGAACCATTCTATCTTTGCGAGATCATCGATGACTTCCAGTCTCATGTCTTGGAAGGGTCCCTAAACGAAAGGGGCTGGGTCTTACAAGAGCATGCGCTCGCACGCCGAACCATCTACTTTACGGAATATCAGACCTACTTTGAATGTGGCGAGGGTGTCTATTGCGAGTCTATGTGTAAGATGTACAGGCAAGTTACTCTCTGTGCCGCCGTCGTCCGTTATCTGACCTCATTATAGCCAACGGGCGACCTTCTTGGGCGACCCGAACTTTCCCCGGTTGATGATGCAAGCCGACAAAGGTGCCAAGATCCTCGGGTACCAAGATCTTTACAAGCTGTACTCTGGGCTTGCTTTAACGCGGCCTTCTGACCGACCATGGGCAATCAATGGTCTCCAAGAACGAATTGTGTCGGCTCTGAAAATACAGGGACAATTTGGTGTTTTCTTCGAAGACCGTCCGGGAGGCCGTCGCCGTGGTCTCCTTCGCCGAAGTCTACTCTGGCGTCGTTCCGAATCAGTCGCATCTCTCGATCGCATCTCATTCGTATCAGGTCCCAGTGCTCTCATGGTTCCCTCGTGGTCGTGGATGGCTTATAGTGGCCGTATTGATTACATCTCGGCTGAGTTCGGCGGCACTGAATGGGAACCTTTGCAAAGCCAATGGGAATCTGGTGATAAAAGAACTAATAGCGGTGTGCTGGTCGCCCTAGCAAGTGACTACGATATCGGAGACACGGATTCAACGCTTGTTTTTGACTCGCCTCTGAATGTCAAGAAGGCAGGGACCCTTTGTATTGTGCTTGGAAAGCAGAAAGGGGATATTTCCGATCCTGAGAAAGCCCATTATGTGTTACTGGTACAACAAAAGTCACTTGCTACCGAAACTCAAAAGGCATCCTGTGAGAGAGTGGGTGCTGGTACTTTACTTGGGAAATGTATCAAAGGGAACAAAAAGGAAGTGTATCTTTATTAGGTTCATAATCTCGGTCCTTTTCAGTGAGAACTATTTAAAGTATACAACAAGGAGATTTAGACTACTAATCTTAGTCTCGAATTATGATATTTACAAAATCAAGTCTCTAAATTACCTCAGTCTATGATGACATTTCGCTGGTGAGCGATCCATACAGGGGCGGCCCCCACAGGATGGGTAACGGAGGAACCAGCTTCAAAATTGACCTGAACGTACTGGCTGTTTTATTCCTTCTACTCCTATTGTATCGCCGGCTCTCATCCAATATAGACCATGGTGTCATCATATCCCTTCCCCATTTCCCATAAATTCTGTCACAGACTTCTAGATTACAACTGAATATCTATCAGCCCTCAACCTATCGTGTTCATTCGAGGAGATTCTGGAGAATGTTCCACATCAATCAGAACCCTAATCAGATGCGGGTTGGCAATGGAGGGGGCTTACGTGGCGAAAAATGCCATTGGTTAATATGCGGATCACACTCTGGAAGCTTGGTGAGGCGTCGTGATATAACGCCTAAATTAAGAGCTTCGCCTATCATTTTCAAACAGAGATCAATTACTGCATCTATGTGCGAGTCTCAAAGAAGTCCGATATGTTGTCCTTTGCGGCTGGAACAGTAGTTTGGTCATTCGCAAATCCTCGCAAGGGAGTCCTTCTCATTGCGATATTAGATCCCTCTCAGCAGAAAGCATTTAAATTAACATGGGACTAATTTAAGTTTCTGAAGGAAATAAGATGTCACCTGAGACACTATTAAGCATCCTTTCCATACAAGTCGGCCCAATCCCTTAGAGACAGAACTATATCGCAATTACAGTTCAAGTGAACTACCAAGCATCACAGCGTTTCAGCAGCAAACTTTTGGAGAGGCACACGACCTAATCCGAAAGCATAAACATGAATGATAATATATACTTGGTTTTCCCCCTTACTGTCCCCTCGGTCGGGGGGGGCTTCACTCAAAGGTTCTCCATGATGCAGCAATACCGCGCCCAGCCGTCTACCCAAGTTCAACCAACAAAATTGAACTCTCCACCGAGGGGCAAAATGCACTGGCACAGCCTCTACGCAGAGGCTCGACTGGAAATACTCGACTTTGTTGCCAATTCCACCATACATGAAAAAGGCTCCATCGCGCGATACGCCTGCGTGTCCCGAGAATGGCAAGGTTTGTTCGAGACATTCACATTCAAACGCGCGGAAATATTACCCTCCGATATTATGCCTTTCATAACCACGTTCACGATTAATCCTCAACGTCGGAAGTACCTCCAATGCATTGGCGTGAGACTCGACCTGCCGACTCACAAACACATTCAACATCCGTTTCTTGATCGGGACAACAAGTTCCTAAACATAAATCAGCAAATGCAAGCCCTCGCACAGAAGGCCCCTACGTTATACTGCAATCACCCATGGCTGAGGCTTCAAGAGGAGGAAAATAACCGTGCTTTCACAATGATTTTGCGAGGTCTGTTCATGGAGCTTTTTCAGTGGAGGAGAGAGGACTGTCATCACGACGGTATTGAGCTGGAGATCATTGCCGATGCTAAAAGCCATTGGCAGAACACTGCGGGGGAATACCGAGCACTCAATCCTCCTAGCGACACTGGAAATGGGAACTTTTATTACAGTCTCTCATGTGATCTTCAAGTCTTTCATGCGCCTCCGTATCACGGACATAAAGTCCTACACGATGGCGAGTTGGACTTTCACATTTGGCTTGAGCTAGACGTGCCTTTGGGAGGGAAGTTAGGTCCTGAGGTCCACTTCATCTCAGGCCTATCGATTCTTCGCCGAAGTGTTCGCCATTTCGATCCATATTCTATCGCTCACATTGTAAGCCTTCTTCCGCGTCTCAGGGCACTTAAATGGGAGGTCAGACCTCATGCGCATTGGGAAACCGAGCATAAGTTTCACCGCCATCTGCAGGTGCTTATGTCTGCTTTCTCTCCGGCTACGACCAAGGTCAGGATTCAGCAGCAGTCTACATCAAAACCGCTGAACAGCCCCGGTCCCTCTGAGCACCTTCCAGGCCTTGGCCGACGTCTGATACTCGTATGTCCATTTCTCACCAACATCTACATGGACATTAGCGTCGACGCTACCAGATTCTTCCGTACGTGGGCTTACTTGCAGAATGTTCAAAATGCCTGTATACGAACTAACCAGTCATTACTTGACGAAGCTCCCAACACCTCAAATCACCTCTTCGGCTGGATTGGCGAGGCGGTATCGACTATGCCAAAGCTCAGGGCTCTGTGTGTCTTTAACAAAGTCGACTCTGCAGCTTGCACGGTTAACTGTCTCGTTGAGCGTGAGAGCTTTAAAGTCATTGCCCACTGTAGTTGGCCATTCGATGTCAGAGATGATACTAAGGCCTGCTGGAGAAAGTCTGGGGGACATCAGTCTGATGAGAGTGTTTGGTTGTTGGTGAAAAGCTCGTACGACACGGTTCAACGTGAAATTATGTTGCAACAGCATTGACATAGCAGTCTCTGCTAAATATGCTCATTAAAAGACATTCCAATCTATCGATCATTCCCATCTCTTCGTATCAAATCGATAAAGCTTCCATCTGCCTTGTTCTCCATTAAATGTCTACAGTTTATGCTGACGACCTACAATGCCTCCATCGACAGAACATCGCATTAGGGTTACATTTCCATACCCTTTCCTACACTCCTTCCAAACAGACTCATCAAGAGTGGCCCGTATAAATCCCTGCTTAACACTGAATCCGATGTGATAGTTATCAGCGTATGCCAAGAGATAGGTTATGGACGAAGTAGCCTTGATGTAGTCTTTCAAATGATCGATAAGGGCGGCACCATAACCTTTTATCTGCTCCTCAGACTTCACAGCGCAAAAGGCTACCTCAGCAACATTCCAGGTTCCAAGCTGTCGAAATGTTATCCCGCCGATAGTCTGTTGGGGCATGCGGACGATAGCGATAGATCCATATTTGGGATCGTTGACGTGATCGATGTAGTCCTTTGACATCTCCGGATATTGAGATCGGTAAATGGACCTGAGATTGTCTTGGGTTTCCATACTCTCTTTGCCTCCGTCGTTGAAGACAACCCGAAATTCTACGTCGCCATTTCGCCCTACGATGACAGCAGGCTCAGCAATAGTCAGGATTCATCCAATTTGTTGGATCGTCAAGTCTCACCTTTTCAGGCACAGCAGTATTTCCGATGGTACCCTTGGGATTCAAGTGTAGTACTTGAGCCTTGACAGGATAAATAGTATTAACTGTGATAGTGAGGTCCTCGGAAGCTGAGCGCTTCGCCACGCTAGTGGGGTCCCAAGACAGAGACTGTTTACTATCCATTTGCAATAGTTAACTGCAAGGTTGTGATATATAATACATAGAAGAAAAAGAATAATTTAGAAGGAATCTAGAGCAGGAGTGTTTATATATTGGCTAGGGCTTGTAAGCACCTGACTTGCTTTGTGGCTGTACAGAGTTGTTGCCTAGAGGTACATTAACCTGCCTGAGGCTACCTAAACTCTTGCATAGGTTCATTCAAGCCAGCCTGAATCTACTCCGCACCTAGCATCTATATCTACTCTAGCTCGCCTTAAGTTACCTGAAGTATTTATTGCCATTAACTCCGATATATAGCGCAGTGCCCCCTTTTCATAGCTCTCGCCAGGATATAATATTGGCAGCCGTTAAATAGGCATACAATGAACAGGCATAATAACAATTATCACTGCCTTACAGAAACTTGTAAACTTTAACTACTCATTTATACCTATGAGCGGCTGAAAATATCCCTTGACATCGAAAGCCTTAGCAATCACCCAAATAAGTCTAAAGACGTACCTGCGCGATGGAATCACGCCGCTAACGCTACCTAAATACTCACTCCAGCAGCGATAGAGCACTACAATGCCGCCGAAGGACTAGATAATGAGCCCGGGGACGAAAACACCATCACCTTGAGTGAGAAAGGGCAAACGCAATATAATAAGAGATGCTTACTTAGTAAGAATTCCGTAAGATATAAAATGGTGCTTATGTACTATTAGCGAATGTAGTTCTATCATAATAAGAACATATTTCAGTATTATCTTCGAGCGCGAGTGCTATGTGTCCCTATTACAGAAACTGACCTAGCTTCATAGGTATATTGTAGTTGCCCTCTTCACTGTTCACTCTTCATCCTCCTCTAGCAAGTTATACCACTCGGGGATATCTTTGACAAGGCCCCACATGTACTTTTCCAACTTTACCGCACACTTGGAATACACAGTCGTCGCGTCATTATATTTCCGACAATTGCTGAAAATCAGCTTGAGATCGTTAACGAGATCCTTTGGTACGACATAGTAATCGTGCTCCAATCTTTCCAGCATCGTCGACAAGTCCATCGGAGTTATTATGACGTTGTAGTAATCGGGCACATCGTCCTTGTTGACTGGATGGAGGAAAGGCCATGCTTGTTTGTGGTTTTGAACTTGATATAAAAACCGTCTCATCTCGTTGAAATGAGGCCCGTGGCGTGGTTGCCTTGATAGTTCGTCCATGTCTGGGGACCAACCGGTTGCCCGGATATGAGGAATAGTGAGCGGGTCGATTGGAGTGATGATGCCATCGGCCCATTGCTGAGGAGGTTGATGAATAATGTGGCTTTTACTCAAAGGTCGAATCTTTGCGAGCACGGTTTCTTTTTGCTTGAGAAGCATTCGTCCAACCTCCAAATAACGTATACGGGGTACCATAGAACATTGCATCAGGGTTCCTCCTTCATAGTCTTTTATATAACCCATCCAAATGGACTTCTCAAGTGATATATCCTTTGTAAATCCCTGCTTCTGAAAATAGCCAGTGGCATAGTTATCTGCATAGGTTAGGAAGTGCATTACCGGAGACGTTGCCTTGACGTAGTCTTTTAGATGGGCCATGAGATGGGCGCCATGACCTTTAACTTGTTGGTTTGAAGATACGGCGCAAAACACGATCTCGGCAAATTTCCGTATCCGAAATTCTCGAAAAGATATACCGCCGATGACTTCCAGGGGCTTCTTAACAATGGCGATGGATAGATGGGTACGGTCATAGACGAGGCGTGCGATGTAGTCCTTTGGCATTTTCGGTAGTTGCTTCTGGAACAAACACTTGAGTCCTGTAAGAAGAATCATGCTCTCTCGTGTACCATCATTATTAACAACCCGATACTCTATTTCACCATTGCGCTCTTCAACCACAGCAGGCTTTGGAAGAGTTAGGCCGACTGGCATCTATAAAGTGACCAGCGCACTCACTTTGTCAGGGAAGGGTATTCTGTGAGCTAGATCCCAGATCCCTGTGTCTGATCTGTCTGACTCGTGATGAGAGGTCTTGAACCTTTTGGCATCGGATGCAGTTTCTGGTTCAATTGAAGCTGGACGTTTCACGATAGCGAGATTTTGCCCGTTAACGGGCGGACGCACTCCACCATCCATTTGTATCAAGTGGTGGAAAAGCGCCCCGAGCGATATGTAAAGGACAAAGAATTAAGTCAGGCAGGGTATCAGAACGGTTTGAATAAATATTCACCCCAATTTCACGAACACCTGACCAGCCATGTGACCAGAGGAGGGTAATCATTGAGACAACCAACAGACCAATTAAACAATGAGTTAAGTTACCCAGCCAATTATTTCACAAAAGCCTTGACCAACAGAAACCTACTAGGGTTTTATGTAATCAGGCTTGTCTAAACTTTGAGAGAGATCTGGAGGATAATTAGAAGCAGCGAAGAAAACGGTCCCAGGGTTGGTGAGGATGATAACTTGCAGAATTCGAATCTGTAGAATACGGCCACGCAGTTATCCGAGGCGCTGAATGGACAGGGAAGGTTAATTTCTGCCGTTGAAAGGACCTGTGATATGAATGACTCGATATTTAGTAATGCCTGGATGTTATGATTGATTTGTCTTATAAGTTACAACCCAGCTAAAGACAAGTCGGCTTGAAGCTCAAGCAGGCATACATGGAATAAAAAGAGTGCGATTGCACTACATTAGGTAACGTCACGGAAACATGCAGGCTTGGAAATTTTATGTCAATTTGTAGTCATTTATCCTATCCAAGACTTATCCCAGGCCAACCATGTCCAGATCATTATTATTGTGCCTGCGCTATCCTTTCCGACCCCTTCCATTCTAAGGTATCATGAGTGTATTTTACTCGTACAGCAATCTATTCGAACTACCATCTACGAACGATGGCGCGACGTCCAGGATATGTAGGCGCCACTGTTGCGTTCTTACCCGACACTCCACCAGAGGGTAGAAGAACGGGGATGTCAGGGTGTTGTAGGGCTTCGGCTTCAGCGATGGGCATCTCGCCTGCACCTTCATGAGGCTCCGCGGGTTGAGGTGCAGCGGGATGCTCAGCTGCAGGAGCCTCGTGCGCCATAGTCGCTATTGGCGCAGCTGGATGTTCGGCAGCGGGCGCTTCGTGACCCATTGTCGCGACTGGTGCTGCTGGGTGCTCTACGACGACGGGCGTCTCATGGGCTGGTGGTGCTGAGGCAGCGGGATGTTCAACGACAACTTGTGTTTCGTGAGCTGGCGGCGCGGCGGGATGCTCGGCTACAACGGTCTCGTGAGGCGCTGCAACCTCTTCTGCTGGTGCATGTTCAGGCACCTCCACGACAACTGTCTCGTGTGGTGGTGCTTCATGTGCTGGTGCTTCATGCTCGGGCTGTTCAATAACCACGACAGGATGCTCTTGAGGAGCTTCGACGGGATGAGCAGTAGGCTGAGCGACATGTTCAGTGACTGTCTGGATGACAGTTATATGCACTGGCTTCTCGACCTCGACAGTGTGAACAACCTCAACGGGTTTCTCAACTTCAACAGTGTGTATCTGCTGGACTGGCTTCTCAACGACCTTCGTGTGCACCACTGTGACTGGTACCTCGACGTTGACAGGCTTCTCGACTTCAACCACTGAAGTATGGACAACTGTGTTCTCAACCACGGATGTATGGATGACAGTCACAGGCTTCTCAACGGGTACTTCAACAGGTCGAGTGTGAATCACTGTAACTGGTACTTGAACTGGGACCTCAACGGGCTGGGTGTGAATCACTGTGACGAGCTTCTCGACCTCCACGGGCTGGGTATGGATGACGGTGACAGGTTGTTCAACTGTCTGGTGCACGATAGAAGTTTCAACTACTGTCACAGGTTTCTCAACCTCGACTGGTACAGTGTGAACGACAGTGACTGGCTGCTCAATGGTCTGATGAACAACCGAAGTTTCGACCACCGTGACAGGCTTCTCAACCTCGACTGGTTTAGTATGGATGACTGTGACGGGCTGCTCGATGGTCTGGTGTACAACAGATGTCTCGACAACTGTAACTGGCTGTTCAATCGTTTGGTGGACAGTTTCGATAACTGTAACCGGCTTTTCGACCTCGACTTCGACGGGCTGGGTGTGAATGACTGTAACAGGCTGCTCAACTGTTTGGTGAACAACAGAAGTCTCAACCACAGTAACAGGCTGCTCGATCGTTTGGTGAACCGTCTCAATGACTGTAACAGGCTTCTCGACTTCTTGGTGGACGATCGAAGTCTCGATGACTGTGACTGGTTTCTCAACTGGAACATGCTGAACCTCCGTCACGGTCGCATGTACCGTCTCGGTTTGGTGCACAACCTCGGTCACATGAACAGTCTCATGGACCGTCTCATGAACAACCTCCCCAGGTATCGTCACGTGCACCGTCTCATGGACAGTGACTGGCTCGCACGCCACAGGTGCAGCCTCCTCGGCAGGAGGATTTCTTCGAAAGAAGGACGGAGAAGCAGTCGCCAGACCAGCAAGGGCGGAAGCAGAAATGATTGTTGAAAAGTGCATGGCAGGCCAGCCTCTTGATTAAGGATAAGCGATTAGGAAGGAAAGTTTCGACTCGGCGATACCAGATCGCGTGGTTGATGTAAATGAACGGCAGGTTAATAAATTAAGAAGAATCAAACGACAAAAAAAGAATCGAAAGGGAGGGATGATCACAAAACACGCTCCAGGCGGAAATAGAGCGAAAAGAAAGAATGTGTAAAGAGAGAGATAGAGGAATGAAAAAGGCTAAAAGCGCGGGAAAAGACGAGGTTTTTCTTCGTCTTGGCTATATGATGTTTTGGCGTCGCATTCCATCCAGGAACATGAGACGTGGCTACCCTTCGGCCTCTATTGAATCCGCCCCAAGATGTCATGATTTTTGTTCCTCTCACGCCTCGTTCCCAGCTCGGAAAGTTGGCACGCCGCAGGGAGCGGTGTTTGGAGGAGGCATCTTGGCGATGTGCACTTGTCTCGGCATTGATTCAGCTCCCCTCCCCTGCTCGCACAATAGAGTTGACTTAAGCTTAAGAGGCATAACGTTAAGTCAGATAACCTACCCCCCCTGTTTGAAACAGTCGCATCGGCGGGCTTGGCGACCTCCTGGCCCCATGTTTCCCTGCAGCGGAAGGCCTTGGTCCCGGCCTTGGAGTTGGAGACCCCGTTTCTCGGTTTCAGCCTTGTTACTGGATTTTGACTGCGAGATTGAGGAGAAGTGACTGATGTTATACGAATTTGGGATCAGTTGGCGCCTTCACCAGCGTTTTGGGTTAGCTGTCAAGGTCTCATCTTGACTATCCTGAAACAAAACCCCGCCAAGTCTTGTATCACGGATCTTGCGACAGGAGGGTCGTCAATTGATGTAAGATAAATAGTCTTGGGAGTTTCTCGCGAAGTATGTTTTCTTTTTTTCCTGGCGAACAGTTCGTAGACTGCAGTTCTTACAAGACCTGGACAGGTTGAGTTGTTATCTTATCTCACCCGCCTTATCTCATCCAGCCGGCTCTCAGGAGATGAAGTGCGGCTGAGAAAGGCAAGGGATGTCAGCTTCAGTATTCGTAGCATCCTTACTCTTGCAATAACTAGTTGTCCGTAATCGTCCGTAACCATCATGCATCACCAGAACTTCACAAATATTTAGGGCTCTACTGAGTCAATCTTCTGTCCTCATCCTTGCACGTAATATCTCGTAAACAACCACGACGCGTTATCAGAATGAATAGTCAAGGCTCCTTGGCGCAGACTCCTTCTGATCGATTAAGCCACCTATCTGGAATTCCACTTGACATCATCCTCCACCATCTAGACCTTGCAACCTTCACCAACTTGCGTCTCACTTCACGCCAGCTATCCACCAACACCATCCACTCTCGTTTCTTCAGATCCGCCAAGACCGATCTATGGCTGGCTAGTCTACAATCTCTTGCAGATAGAGTCTCTCACCCTCAGCTAGGACCCATACTGAGAGAGCTCACTGTTGTTGCAACGATCTTTGATACGCAGCCAGCCGAAGCTACTGTTCAAACAAGAAAGAAATGGTCTGGATTCGACAAGGACGAATTGAGGCGTGATACAGAGGATTATCGCCAACGCGTCGAAGATCTGCGCGAGAGAAACTTGGCTTGTACGGATGAAGCAGTACAAGCGGCGCAGCGAGATCTTGATTGGATGCAGACAAGAATCCAACAGGATACAAACACAGGTGTCAGCCAGGTTACTGACTTGCTATCAAGTATCTTTATCAAAGCTACCGATCTCCGGGCTATCACTCTAGATGCCTGCATCCTCGCAGGTCATACCAAGACCTGCCTACCAGCTGAACATCACAAATGGCATCGATCCGCCAGCCAGAACTCAAGTTGGCCTTCAGTCTGGACAGCAGCATCACAAACCTTCCGCATAATCACCTCAGCCATATCCCGCAGCAAGATCCAGCTTGAAAATCTCCAGATCTTTCCCAACACGCCGCTATGCAGTGTGCAGCTGAGACACGTTGAAGATCATTTGAGAACGCTGGACTCGGGTGGCTTTGGTGATGCTTGCAAAAGCATCAAATCTTTCGGGCTGAGCTTCTCAACGCTTGCAAATATTGAAGGAATACCGCTTGACCAGGGAGAGTGTCTTTTTCGCGATGCTTTTGCAGCAAGGTCTGCCTACAGGCTTAATCGACATCTTGAGTCTGATGCAGAAGACTTCACGGGCGCAGCAACGATTCTTACACACATGCCCAATCTCACGTCTCTGGATCTTCACCTTTATCATTTAGACCACATCATTCTTCCAAGATACACCAAGGTTTTTTCTCATATCAGCCAGAGCATTAGACTCGGCTGTGTGAAGGAACTTTCTCTACGCGGTCTTCCCCTGCGACCAGATGACATTATCCTCCTTCTAACAAACCACCCCACTATCATAAAGCTGTGTCTTGATGGCGTTCTTCTAGTAGGTGGATCGTGGTCAACCGTGTTCTCGTGCATCGAGGCTATGCCTGCTTTGGAGAGTCTTCACCTCAGCTCCCTTAGCACGGAACACCATCACATAACGAATCTGGATCCAGTAGAACGCACTTTCGATGTGGACCTAGAAGATAGAGAGAAGTGGGTTCCTTGCGGAGATGGACATATCTTACACACACGAGATATGTGCAGAGAGGAGATTCAACAAGGGCTGGATTTTAGACCTCAGCCGGGGCCTCAAAACATCTGGGGGGACAATACGTTGGCGTACTTTGACCGTATTCAGTATGAGTTTGGACCTCCTTCGTATGTATGGGAGTGGGAACCATTGAATGAGGATATGTAGATGCGTTCTTGATCCAGTATGGGGAGAGAGACTTACCCTAGGTAAATATCAAATTCTTTATTCTTAACTACAGCCAGGAGTATGCTTTCAAGTAACAGAAAGAGATCTAGTTGTAAGATCACTGGATCATGATTTCATGTTTCATGAGGCAAAACACGTTCACGGCACATGCTACTACTCTGGAATCAATATCATGCGACTTTCTCCATCTGGGCGATTCGCGAATCGCTGCAGTTAGTTCAAGAACTGCCATTGACAATCAGAAATGCTTACTAACCATCAGGTTTAAACCTCAGATGAAGCTCGGGGTTACCTAAACCTATTAAAATCTTTGGGGGCCAGTACCTGTCGTTTAAGTCGGCATTGAAGCTATTTTGTGTCGTTGCCAAGCAGCTCCGGGTATTGCAACGGAAATGCGGTAACTAGGGTGATGATGGTTTTGAGTTTGTTGAGTACGACGCGTTTCAGGCATTCACAGTAAGAAGACAATTCACTTTACGGTGCAATTGCAAATGCCGCGTAAGACATTAAATCATGGTCAAGTCACTGAGAGGAATCGTCCATCAATATAGATTGTTCAAGGAATGTCTATAGTCTAAGTCTACTTTCTAATCGTATCTCGTCAAAGACGACCGGTCGCACCCAATCGACACAAGTGCATCGCCCTCCATTAACATAAGGATCGTTTCGTTATTTTCGCGTTGGATCGTTCGTCATGTGCTACCGGTAGCAGCGCGGTCTTTTCTCTTCTCTTCTCTTCTCTTCTCTTCTCTTCTCTTTCTTTACTGGCGGGTGTTGATTGGAATTCGAGTCTCATTGGAATCTAACATTCTATGCCTTAGCTCCTGTAACATTACAAATCTTAGTCAAACAAAGTGTTCTTGCGCTGTCCACGAATGGTGTCCAGGTCTGACTGGATAATCTCTTATTCAGTCCTGGGTCGCTTCCGGGACTCACCATTCTCTCCCTGCTCCTCAAAGTACTCCAGGCTTCCCTTGGGATCAGCCTTCATGGTCTTTCCGCCCTCCTGCCATCCGGCAGGGCACACCTCGCCGTACTCGTCGGTGAACTGGAAGGCCTTGACGAGGCGGATCGTCTCCTCGACGTCGCGGCCGACGGGGAGGTCGTTGACGGTGATCTGGCGGAGGACGCCCTTGGGGTCGATGATGAAGAGGCCGCGGAGCGCGATGCCCTCGTCCTCGATGAGCACGCCGTAGCTGCGCGAGATCTTGGTGGACTTGTCGGCGATGAGGGGGAGCTCCAGGTCGGGGCCCAGACCGCCCTGCTTGCGGGGCTTCTCAACCCACGCGAGGTGGGTGAAGTGGGAGTCGGTGGAAACGCCGAAGACGGTGGTGTTGATCTCGCGGAAGCGGTCGAGGGCATTGTTGTACTGGATGATCTCGGTAGGGCAGACGAAGGTGAAGTCCATGGGGTAGAAGAGAAGAACGACCCTACGAAGCCTCAGTCAGTATAACCCATCCAGGTTCTCAGGGGGGGGAGCGTGGAATCGTACCATTGTCCCTTAAAGTCAGAGAGCTTGATGTCTCTGAACTCACCTCCAGGGAAGAGGGTAGTAGCCGAGAAGTCGGGAGCAGGGCGCTGAACAAAAGCTGAAGACATGATGATGGATGGTGTGTGTTTCGTGATATCGATTGAAGAAATCTAGAAGGACGAAAAGAAGGGGAGGGAGAAAAGGTTTAAAAACTAAAAAGCTTCGACGGGAACGCGACTAAAAGGAACGCAACGTCTCAGGAAAAAGCAAGCAATCAGTGTGGAGCCCGCGTTATCAGGGGCCGGGGCCCGGTCATGGATGGAACAAGGTAGAAATATCATCAAATTTTAGCGCCATATTAGCTGATACCGTGATAACATACCGGTTTTTGCGGGTGAGCAAGTTAAAAGGAAAGTATCCGTAAATTTATGTAATTAGTGCTATTGACTCATGGAATTGTTGGTGGCATCTTTGTTGGCGGTGACGCAAATGTGGACTGACTTATCTCTAGACGGTGTGAATGCCGAAGAACGCGTTGAAAAACACGTGCGGTGCCTGCGGCGTCTGCGGAGTCGGTGGCATTTGATTCCAAACTCGCAGCGCCAATCAACGCATCCATTTACATCCGGCCCCGGCTTCGGAGTAGCTCGGTTCGGAAAACCGAGCTCACCCTACACCAATCTTATCAGTCCTACGTGCCACATCTTATCAGTTGCGATATCGCTCCCATTCTTTGGAATCTGATGCTGATCATGATTGTTTTATTATTAATCTGTCAAAAAAAAAAAAAAAAAAAACTAGTTTTTTACTCCATTGCTAACTTTCGTGCTCTTCGTGGCGAGGAGATTAGCTTCGTGAATTATCTCTGACATGTCGTCGAGCGCTAAGTGCGGGCTTAGTGCACAGATCCTCAGTGCTACCTTTCCTCGAACTTTGGTGGTCAAGATGCCAGCTTTGTTGCTTGAGATGAGACTCCTTGAGATACCAGTGTTGATAAACTCAAGATCATCTTCCGACAAACCCTTGGGCGCATAACGGAATGTTACAACGCCCAAGCTAGCAGCGCTCACAATCTCCCAGTCAGGTAATTTTCTCAACTCTTCCTCCGCCCGCTCAGCAAGATCGAATCCATGATCAATCATCTCCCCAATCCTCTCAACACCAATAACTCTCAGTGCAAACCACAACTTCATAGCTCGACTCGCAGGCCTAGTGAGCTCCATGCTGTAGTTCCAAAAGTTGGGGATATCCTCATCCTCAATCGCTACACCATCGCGAAGATAATCTCCCTCGTTTGCAAAGCTTCGGACCAGATTCGCTTTGTCTTTTACCAGGAGAAGACCGCAGCTGTAGGTTTGGAAGAGCCATTTGTGCGCGTCCCATGATATGCTGTCGGCGTACTTGAGGCCGTCGACTGTCTCGTGGCGTGTCGCGGATAGAGTTGCTGAAGCGCCGTAAGCGCCATCGACGTGCAGCCAGATCTGTTCCCTTTGGCAAATCTCTGCGATTTCGGGTAGAGGATCAATGGCGCCCATGTTTGTGGTGCCACAAGTCCCAACCACCAAAGTTGGTACAAGGCCAGCTTTGCGATCATCCTGGATCGTTTGAGCCAAAAGAACTGGATCAAGTCTGAAGTTCTCATCCGCAGGTAATCGTCGGACCTGCTCCTTATCAAATCCAAGCAACTTCATGGCTTTCGCAACAGAGTAATGCGTCTGGTCCGAAAGATACGCAGTGGCCTTTCCGGTTTCACCATGTGGCACAAAGCGATCCCTCGCTAGCACAATCCCCATCAAATTTGCCATTGAACCACCCGAGACACAAATCCCGCCTGCACTGGCTGGAAACCCAACCCTCCCAGCCAACCACTCAATCAAGGTCTTCTCAATGACAATAGGTCCTGAGGCTTGAAGCTTGGAAGCACCGAGTGCATTGAATGCACTGGCTACAATGTCGCCTAGCCAAGCGACGGGCGATGTAGGCAAGGGGATGAAGCCCATGAAGCCCATGAAGCCCATGAAGCGTGGATGGTTGACGCGCATGCGGTGGCCGACTACAGTGAAGGCTTCCTGGAGGACTTGGTCGATCGAGTGCGCTTGACCTGACGTTCCTATCTTTTGGAGGTAGGGAACGTCTGAGGGTTGAGCGACTTTGATAATGGGGTCGTTTTTAACATCTTGAGTTGTTGTTGCTAAGCGCTGTGTTATGGATTGCAGAGCTGAGCAAACTGCTTCAAGCTCGTCATTGTGAGAAAGAGAACCCATGATAAAATACTACAAAATTGTCTGTTTGTGTTCTCAATTCTTGATGTCACCAAGACCATCTTAAATATCTACAAGCTACAATGTCTCCATTTTTTGTATTCACATATATCTCCATCAACCAATGTTACCCTCGCGCCCTCTATGTCAAGATCAGTAGGGCTATTCATTCACCTTGGCATGTCAATCGTACGCCTTTCGAGAAATATGTAGATCCCGTCAGCATTTCGCAAATGCTTAGCTGTCATAGGCTGTGAAACTTGAAACTAGCGACGCTGGATTATCTGACGACACCCGTCTTGCCATTTTGGGTAGTTTTTGGAAAGGTTTGGATATGCGAGATCTGCTGATGAAGCGATTTCTAAGCTTGGATGGATTATGGATGTTACTTGATGGAAAGCGAGAAGTGGCGAGGGCATTGCTAGCGAGGATGATACGTCGTAGCCGCTTTGTTGTTGTACATGTGACTACCCTACCAGACAGAGAAAACAAGACAGGGCTGACATAAGATAAGCAATCTAGTTTCCAGACGAAAAGGTTCGCTATGAAGTGGCAACAATGAGATATGACGCTGTTAATGCTATCATTCTAGTATCCAAGATATATCACTGGGGAACGGCTACATTACATCCACATACCCCTAATCAACGCGTCCCTATGATGCGGTTGCTTCATATCAAAAGGCACCCATTCTCTTGGCGTAGGATTAGCTTATCTATAACACGATTCGTATTTGTTTCGCCTACTGCCACTGACACAACCGCTCAAGCGGATTGGTCTTTTTCTGCGACGCGACGGGACCAAGATGGTGATATATTCCTGACCGAGCTGTGTGAAGTACACTCGGGTGCTTATACCTGGATAATGACATGGCTTTCCTTTAAATGTAGAAATTATCATGTAGAACTTACGCTTTAGCTGTTGTGATTGGATGATGATGACGCTTAGCACCGTTCTGCAAGGCTTATTTATGCGTTATTTACTTAATTTTCCTTCGCCAATTTCACATCCCCATCTTTCACTTTAGCAGATACAGAACACCTCAGCGTCATAATTGAAGGAACAATCAAAACGAACTAGTAATGATAAGGAAAGCTCGTCATGGTGCCCGGGGCACTAAGAAAGTCTCCACGGGATGTTTGGCATGCAAGTAAGGAGCCCCCCTGTACCGCGTGGAATTTACATGTTAAGCCCGCAACAGAAGCAGACATAAGAAGTGCGACGAGGTCAGACCGGCTTGCTCACCTTGTATCAGAGCGGGTTGGAAATGTGACTTTGCCTCATCGGCTCCCCCGGGGGCACAGCGGTGCACGGCGACTCTTCTCATTTGTAGTCTGCGATACCCTTCTGCCAAGCCTCTACTGGCTGGCGAGTATCAGCACATGGAGTATTTTCGGGTCGTGTGCGCTGGGGAATTTACTTTATTTTTTGAGGTCGCTGAGTGGGAAAACATCATCCTCCAAGGCACTCTTACTGAACCAACACTGCATCATGCGGCCCTAGCAATCGGGGCCTTGGCTAGCAGCCGATATCATCCTAACATATGGCAAAGCGCCCCCGCGATCGTCTTTTCAATACGACATTATAGTATGGCCATCCGAGACTTGCAAGCTCGGCTTGGTGGATCTCCCCAAAATGTAGAGATTGCCGTCTTGGCGACCATCCTCTTCAGCTACATTGAATTTCTTCTGGATATCGACAGTCGAGTGGGGATGCATGTTGAGGCGGGACGGTCTATGCTTGAGAATCTCTGCACGAGGCAAGATATGACACTTGCCCTTTCTAGTCAGCCTGGATTGAATGGCGAGGTTGGCAGTTCATCTACTAGGTATCATCTCCTTGCTCGTGCTATGCATCAGGTCACCACTCAAATTATGTCTCTACAGCATTTTGCTCGAACAATAGCAGTTAGTAAATAGATAATTTGGACTGGAATAATAACTGACAACATATTGGTTCATGTCGGCCTGTGCTCAAGGGTCCTCAATGCAATGAAATACATCAAGATGCACGCTGGTCAGCAATTCTTTACTACAATTCTTTACCCAGCTTCGGCCTAACACATTCTGCCGCTGGGCGTGTGGAGTAGCCCAACCAATCGCAGTCTTCAAAGCGTAACTTTTGTTTTGTGATTCGATAAACGAAATCCCAAGTCAGAAGGGAATATCGCGATACTAACCTCAATCGGTAAAAAGGGTCATACTCCCGTTTTTGTCCCTACTACGCCTGCGTTAATAACCGTGGGCTACGAAGGTAAAACCATTTGACTACAGTCAATCGAATTCTGGTGTCTGAAAATGCCGAGCTTCTCGGTCTTTTGCGACATAGGGTTGGAATATAAATATAGACGTAGTAAGCTATTTAATTCTTAATGCTCCAGAATCCTTAATTCTGTACCTCCTAGATCGTATACCAGGCATTTTACCCTTCACCCTCACTAGAGACTCATCGCACAACAATTTACATCCTGCTCATTGACTAAAATCAACCATGGCCTTCTCACGCTCGACCTGTACTACAACGCGCGGTTTCATCTACTCTTACGTTCACATTCCGCCCCAGCTCCCAAAAACTCAATACCTTCTCTTCCTACATGGGTTCCCCTCTACCTCGTATCACTGGCGTCATCAGATTTCCTTCTTTGAGGCAAAAGGCTATGGCGTCATAGTACCAGACTTGCTTGGCTTCGGGGAGTCGTCAAGACCGACTGAGTTAGAGATGTACAAGGGTGAGGATATGGTAAGGGATGTTGTTGAAATCTTAATCTCAGAGGGCGTTGGAATAGTGGTGGGCGTGGCACATGATTGGTATGTTAAGCTGGTTCGCCTTTCTGGCCATCACCAAGCCGTTCTGAATAGACAGAAAACTGTAACGATGCTAACGTTTTATCCTTCAGGGGGTGTTTTCTTTTATCACGGCTAGCAAACTATCATCCCGAGCGCTTTTCGGCCTATGCGTTCATCGACCACGGATACATGGCGCCTGGCCGTAGCCTCACAACCGCTGCGGTACAACATATTAATAAATCGGTGGAAGAAAAAGTTGAGTTTTCGATCCTGGGGTACTTCCTTTTGTTTGATGAAGAGGATGCTCCTAAGCTTTTAGATGAACATGTAAGGTCTTTCTAAACCCGGTAGAGTTTGAGTTGCTAAACTATTCGCAACAATGTAGTCCGACTCAGTAGAATCCCTCTATTTTACTACCGACGAAGAGATTATCAAGAAATACAAGGGTGCTCTGAGTGGTCTACGCTCGTGGTTGACCGAGGGCAGGACTACAGAGTTACCATATTTGACATCAGAGGTAGGAATTCGACCTTGGATGCATAATGTTACATGATAACTAAGGTACATGGGATAGGATCATAAACATTATGAACACGCCTTCTCCAAGGAGAAGAGTGGCTATGGACCTGCCATAAACTGGTACAGGGCTGGTCTGCGTAACATCAACGAAGAAGATGAGCGAAGTATGTATTTCTCCCTCTTGTACCAGTATCTCCTCCTCTTTTCCACGTCTCCCAATACCTGGACATTACTCTCTGACACCTCCACTCCCATACTAACACCAAATCAGAAATTACAACGGCTGCCCATGCGCTCACGCACCCGACCCTCTTAATCGCGTCCACGAACGTCATAACTGCCGCAATGAACATCCCAGAGCAAATGTGCCCTTTCGTGCCCGATCTTACAGTTGAGCAAGTTGCTGGTGGGCATTGGCTGCAACTAGAGAAGCCAGATGAGGTGAATGAAATTCTGGATAAATTTGCAACAAAGGTTGAAAACTGATTGAGTCGACTGATAAAACATTGGAAGAAAGCCTGGTATTGACAGATCTTAACACCCCTTACCGTCAAATAAGGCTTTATGAAGAGAGGATTCTATAGTAGCTTAGTGTTGTATCTGATATACGTGCCGCTCGCGCCTCGGGACTGGAGAAGCTCGAGTTCAAGTAGTCGCAGAAATTTTGGTCAAATCTACAGATAGTTTCCCGAAGTCCATTTCAGCATGTTATTGAGGTCTGTGATGCTGACTTCGATGTGGACCAGGTACAGCGTCGTGAAGCAGCCCACTATTGTAGAAATATGTAGCGACTCACATGTCCATACCCCCATGGTCCTTGAGTGGGAAACTCGGAATGGTACAGATATCTACCGAATCGGAGACGTCTCTGCTGGTACGGCAGGATCCGAGGATTTGTAGATCGATGGAGAGATGCCCGAAACGCAGAGTGGCGCTAATTCTTGTTGATCCCCCGCTATCCGTATATGGTCCAATCGGCAGGGCAGGAAGCAGAAACAGGAACTTGATGCTGAAAGATTTCTTTGTGGATTAATGGGCCTGGAACCCCCACGCTCTGTATATTCAGCTAGTGCTGACTCTGAGCTGTATCGGAACTAAGCTATGTTCCGTGGCTGGAAACCCTTAACCGCAATAGTCCGCAAAACAAGACGGAAAAGAATCTAAGTGTGATGAAGGATTTCAAACTGCGTCATCATGTACTGGGTACCTTTGTTGAAATGCCGCCGTGCCAAGTAATCGTCCTGGGAAACAAGCTCTTTCCATGGCGCATGCCCCGGGGACTAGCTCTCGGACTCTCGCACCAGCCCACTAGGGTACGCAAGCAGAAGCATGGCTGGTCTGGGGTGATAAGCAGTTCAGAGAGCTATGAGCATAATACTCTAACTAGGTCAGCTTTGAAAAAGAAAGAGTGCCTTATGTCACAAAGAATTCGCTTAACTCAGCGTTTTTCAGGCTTGCATGGAGAACCACTGGGCTGACTTTTGGACCAATTGCTTACTTTACAAAAAGGCTGTATGCAAGCATAAGCCCATGACCTGTGAACCGCAAGTCGCTGCCCGCAATAAACCGTATCACATTAATCACTTTACATGAGCCATTTTCCCTACCTGCGGAACGTCTATTGTGTCACAATGAAGGATAGCTGACAGGCAGTCGGCAACTTATCGCCTCTTGGCATTAAAGTCTGTACTAAGACATCGGGAAATGAGACAATTCTCCGATTCTGCAGCTGGATATCGAGATCGAGTGCTGCACTGCACTTGGGCAGCCAATAGAGACTCAAAGTCCATTAGACTGCCAAGGATCTCGATGTCGAATGCAGGTACTCAGCTCTATGTGGATCTCATCCACTTGTAGCTATGCAGGTCTAACCTTGTACTTAGTTGCAGTCTGATTACTATACAAGATTACGGAGTACTCTTCGAGATACCACAGCACGATCAGTCTACCCCGTAAATCATGTGTTATGAAAACTGTGGAAGGATTCGCTGAGTGTTGCTTTAGTCCGTTTGGGGCCGAATCGAGATTGACGCGGGTCGATCATACTTCTTGAGCTATAATAAAAGAACTAATGACTTGACATCTGGAGGACTATAAACTATGTATTGGATTCCCACTGTTCTAGTTTCGCCAACGAAAATCTCAATCGACTGATCCCGGAGTCAAAAAACAAGACCTTCTGAACTATCTTTCACCTCCAATAGCCACGATGATCTCAGTAAGTCCTGAATTCTATCATATGGCAGAGAAAGAGAAATTCACATTATCAGCTCCGTTCTGCCTTTACTCTCCTGGCCCTTCCAGCCCTCGCTGCAGCAGGAAATGTCTGTCTCGGTGTCTTCGCTGTAGCTGGTCTCGGTGACGCTCCCCCTGACGTCTACTACGTCGCCCTCGCCGTGGGATCCCCCTGTGACGAAAGCCGATCAGCAAGCTTGATAGATACTCTGAATGAGAATTGGTGCTCTATTGCCAACCGCGCCCCTCAGTTCGACATGTGCGGCAGCACTGCCACCATCTTTAATGCTGGAGAGCCTATTGGTGATGACGCGGACTTCAATGACTGCGGTGCCAAGTTGAGCATCAACGGGGAGGAGTTTGATGGTGAGGTTCTTGATGATCTGGCGAGGAATACCCCAGCAGTGCCACTTGCAACAACGGCATTGCTTTTGGCAATATTGGTGGTCTGAGACACTATGTCGATGTGCCCATGTGCGACTAATGGCGGGATGGTTTATTTAGAGAATATTACAATAAGGTAGTTTAGTTAGCTACATATATAGTATTTACTGAAGAGTATAAAGAAAGTATAATTTCTTTAGAATCTATATCTAGATATAATAATAATTTTAAGCAAACTCTTTTAATAACGATTTTAAATACTTTTCTATATACTTAATTACTAAAGCATCTATTGAGATTTAGTTACTAATGTATTTATAGCTTAATAAAGTCACTAATGGATTACCTATTATATCAATTTCTCTTACTCAAAACTACTAGATACATAAAACACAAGACCATGATGTATAGTCCTTCACACCTAAGCCATTCTCTGTGACAAGTCGGTTGCGATCATGTTATCTTCGGTTGATTCCTCCCGATCCGTGGAATCATCATCGCTTAGACTTTACTCATCTGCGTTATTGTCTTCCTAAGGATTCTGCCGAACAGGATCCAAAGTAACGTGATCAGCTGAGGCAGGCATGGGATAAACCTTGGAGTACTGGTCGCTTAATGGCGCTTCAATCATGTCTTCGATCAAGCTATCATTTAAAAGCTTGAGGTCATCGTTTTCAATATAGGCCTTCTGAGCGTCAACTCGTGTCTGAACGTTCAGTAACCCCGGGGCCAGTTCCAGGCACTTCATAAATGCGTCTACAGCATCACTGCGTTGGTTGCAGAAGTCATACTGCGTGCTTAGTTAAAGAAGTGTTGATTGAATCACGAGTAAGGAAACTTACCAAGACGCCGAGGTTATACCAAGGCTCGAAGAGATAGATATTAAGCCTGACAGCGCGGGTTAAACAGTCGAGTGAATCTCGGGACTGATATATACGGGAGTACAGTATAGCAGTCGTTATCCAGAAAGAAGGGCAATACGGTTCGATATATATCGCACTTTGAAGGCATTCATGAGCTCTTTCATAGTCCTGCAGCTTAATACATGCTCGACCTAAGAGGTACCAATTTTCGGCAATGGAACTATCTGAGGGAACTTAGTATCATGATTCAGCTGAAGCTGGGGAATGGTAGATCATTCTAACCTGATTTAACGGCGATTTCTAAGTGTTCTCTTGCATTTTGAACTGAATCACATGCAAATATTCCTTCTGCTGTTCGAAGAATTTCAAGTCCAATGAAGGCGTTTGCCATGGGGTGAGTTGGAGTTTCACTCAATAGACGATGAGCATCGTCCATATTCTGTATAGGCTCCATGGATTGGAGGTATCTGACCTTACGAAAGGTTTGTGCTTTTTCTTTCGAAATTATGGAGGGTATTTGAGGACCTGATTCCGTCTTCTTTGTCCTGGGCATTCTCAAAGAACTATCAGCATTTAAGTCAGACTCGACATCGTTGTATAACTTTATCAGCGGTGTTGACGTAAAGGTTGTTGCAGCCCATCGACCACATAGAGTGCTATTAAGATAATTGTTAATGACGCATTTAAAACAGAAGTTATTTGCTATAGACTCACCAGACTTTCCGGTTCACATGCTGCAAGACTTGCTCGGTAAGTGTCCCGGGGCAGTCTGAATCCATGCAGCTTTCAAGCGAGTGGGCCCTTTTGGCAACCATGGCTTGTTCGACGTGGAAGCCAGGTTTTACAGACATTGCCCAAGTTTTATGATGGACATTTTTTCCAGTCTTAGCATCCAACACGTCGAATAGGTTCTGAGTAATATAATCTGCTCCGGGTCTGTTGTTCGCATAGACGACGAATTGGAGCATGTCGTTGAAGGACTGCATCGCTGTTAACTGTCTTCCTCTCCAATGAGACTCCGAGATACCTGCTGCTTACCTGCCAAGTTGTGCAAGCCTGTAGCGGTAAGGCCCAGCTTTCCCCATGTGCATCATCTAGTCGAACGATATCAAGAGTAAGATGCAGTGGTATTGCCTCAATAGCTCGTATGATGTGTTTTAGTTGCGCGGTGATATCAAGAAGCATGTACCTGTAATGTTGTCAGTAGGCTCAATAATGTTTATGTCAAGAACACTTGCGTGTTTCTGCTAATAGCTTGAAGCATTTCTTTTGAGAATCTGGTCAGACTGAGAGTCCGTTAGTAGATAGAGATTGAATTCTTAAAGGATTGCGTACAGCTTAAAAAGGTCTTTTAGGTTTTGCATAAGACGAAAGAGAATCTTGACGTGGCGACCTAAGAAAGCTGTTTGGCGACGAACCATTCCTGTGGTGTTCTCAGACTTTTGCGTGAGGCCAAACATTGTCTTCTCAATAGCATTCAAATTCTTGTTGATCATATTGGCTTGCTTGGACTGTGCTTCGGCATTAGTACTTGCATCAACTGCCAGTGTGTCGATTGCACTCTGTGTTCTCGATGTTATGGTCAGGATGTTCGATGCGTGTCCTGCTATGGCATTTGCATGTTTCTCAACCATCAATGACTGGCTGGCCCCAATGTTACGAGACTGTAATGCGATGTGCTCGATACGATTCCTCACATTCTGTTAGTCTGCTTAACACCTATCGGTAGGTAAAGTAAAACTTACATCTGCTGAACGCTCAGGAGGATATTGATAGCAGCCATCTGAGACAGAATAGTTTTCCTCAATTCCTCCACATCGCCTTGCGCTATCATGGACCAATGAAGCCGGGTTCCGATACTGCTTAGGCTTCTGGTAGTTTTGAAGTGGCCCAAGCTGCTTTCTTTTACTCGCATCTTCTCAGCCATGGACTGCAGGGGCTGCTTGCAATGCATGATTATAGCTCTGACTTTCTCCAAAGTCTGATGCTCTGTAGGGGATTCAGGTTTCAAAATCAAGACGTGCTTTAGGGTGCTCTGCATAAGATCCAGTTCGACATAGAGCCGTTGAAAATGCATCGGGGCACCCTTATAGTTGCGCAGTTCGATGGCAATACGCTCAAAGAGGCCAAGGATGGCAATAACGTCGCCCACGGCATATCCAAAAGACATTTTCACGTAGTATGTCGATGATTGATTTGCCTTCAGGTGCTGCGTGTTGTGCTTCATCAGCTCAGCCTCATTTTTAAAGCTGTTGGTCCTAACCCCGTTATGTCAATCCTGCATGATGTGTTCTATTACATAAACAGGGATTAATTGGATATCGTTAAAACAGAGATTTTCAATTCACAGCCCGCCTAGAGAGGCCTCATACAGCCTATGGCAACCGATCCTGATTGGTCATGCAGATGGACAGGCATATTTCGAGACACAGCCACCATTTAATCTTGAATTGCGATAAGGCATCAATACAAGCCTCCTGCTTGATAGTAGCAGAGTTTACCGTAGTTCTCACTGCCTAGCCATTTCCCACCAGTGCTTGAGCAATATTCGTATGTTGAGCAATAGAATAATTATCCCTATGTCTTAATGATCGTATATCTGCTAAACCCAGGGTTGGAAATTAGTTTAGT
>LTDI01000471.1:0-14355 GCA_001654545.1 Fusarium agapanthi
AGCTTAAGCTTTTAAGCTATAGCTTAAAAAGGTTAAGAAAAGTAAGTTACTTATTTATCTAGGTTACTTACTTATTAACTATATTATACTATTTATATTACTAATTATATCTTAAGTATAATACTTTAATAAAAACTGCTTTTTTTATTATTACTTTTACTTTTTCTTTTTACTTTATGTATCTAGTTACTAACTTATAAAAACTAGCCATATAAATTATAATTAAAACTTAAAATATTTTAAAATAAGTAGTATTTAACTATCTTATACTTAGCTATAAATTACAATTTTGCCAAGCTATTTAAAACAAGTGAAGCGTGCTGTAATATAGGGATATGTCTTCCTATTGTCTGATATGAGAAGCACTCGTTTAGCATATCAACTAAGGGTAGTTTAGACAAATTTCCCTCTGAGTCAGTAGCGTTAACTAGAACCAGTTCAGGAATGGTATCACGTAACCCATTGGTCTCAGACGGCGTAGTCAGGTAAGGGACGCCGTTGTTGTGACTAATCCATCGCTGAGACTCAAGGGACTCGGGTCCATCCAGTAGAACCTGAGGTGAATTGGCAGCTTGTTTGTGAGTGCCGGCAGTGTCTGACACATTCCTTCTAGTAGCAGTCCAGTAGGTCCAGAGGCACAATAAGGCGTGATAAATACCAAATAAATGAAAATCTGTCCGTTCCTTTGGTGCAATCATTCTACAAGCTCTGATAAGCTGACCCGCATGCCAAATTGCTGACCTGCTGGATCGACTTTGTTGCCATTCCTGAAGCTGAGAGAAAACCTCAGAAGTAGACCCTTGCTTGCCATTTGTCAAAAGACTGTCTCTAAGGTATCTGGGGGTGGCTGAGTAAAGGATGTTGAACTCAACCATGAAAGTAAGAATAGCTGATCCTGCGGCATCTGGATCTCTTTCGACCACATATCGCAACTCACTGAATGAAGAAACCAAATGCGAATCACCAGGAGATTGAGTTATGTCAGTGAAAGACCAACCAGAGTCCCGTTTTCTGTGGAAAAATACGCTTCGGCGACGATCTTCGACAAGAAGCGAAAGAAAGGAGTAGAGCATCAATAATTTGGACAGCTCAAAGGCCTGTGAGGATGGGAGTAGGTCGATCGATCGGATATCAGAAAGACAGTCGGCAATCGTCATTCTTGACTCTTCGGAGCGTAGTTGGTCCAGGTAAAGGGACTTCCACTCGGCTGCCGACTTCGCAAACCAAAACCGACAATCTTCTGGTATAGGTGTGAAAACTTCGAGAGGAGATATCTGCGCTGGCATATTCCTTATGACCGATCGCTGTGTGCATTGCAGAAGGTGTCGAAAAACTGTTCTAAGATCGCTCATGAGATTCTGTCCTACAGAGGTGATGAGCCAAGACTTACCGCTTCCAGGACTCCTGTTGTGCCCATTTTCTCCACGTCTTATCTAACTCGCTCCCAGGTCCATCTGACATGAGACTCGTGTTAAAATACATATGTTGATTAAACCGACCAGCATGTCGCAGCATCTATTGATTGTTAGTTTTTAAGAGATCCGAGTTCGCTGGTAGGACTTAGTCACCGATGCTGTAAGCTCTGATAAGAAATCGGATATTTCGGATATTCTTTTATTCCCACTCCAAAGGCCCGTTTCAGACAATATCATGAGCGATTGGACATACGAGAGATCGCGAGTTAAGATGTTTTCGCGTTCACCCTGCTATTGGATTAGCCCCGTCGACATGAGTTAATAACAAATCTGCTGATGGGGACTTCGTGACTCACCGTTGCTGCAAGATGGAGACGTAGCACATCTAACAATCCCAGCCCGAATTTTCGGGCAGTGGGGTTTGATGATAATGCGGCGCCAGCGACAATGCATGATATGAGAAGAGATAAATTGCAGGTAGATGGATCGAATGTCGCAATATGGATGAAGGCCGAAGTATTGGTTTCCTGGCTAGTAAGGAATACTTTAAGGAGCTTATCTAGCATTTCAGCTGACGGGAACAGTCGAACCGCCAGCAATGAGTGAGCCGTTTGAGCCCCGTCGATCATGGCGACGATGATCTCGTCTCTTCTTGCAGATGACAAACAGCCATCGATTACAGCGGGATTCAAATGGCCCAACCCTTCCCTCAGCCGGCGTTGCTCATCAAGCGGAACATAAAGAGAGTTTCTCGCTGCAGCCAGGTAGTCCTCGTGAGTTGGCTTCCAGCTTCCCAGAGTGGTAATATAAGCAGTTATGGCCTCATCGAAAACGGTTTTGTCTTCGGGAGGTAAGCTCTCAGAGCTTGTGGCTGTCAATTCTGTCGAGTCTTGCATTAGACGACCTTCATAACATCCGGAGAAATCGATGAATGGTATAGGAAGAAGAAATGATGCGTCGAATTCAGCATGAAAGGAGGCATTCTTCAACCACTCCGTGGTGTCATTTAGTGTCACGTCCACAATGTGATCCATGTGTTGGATGTCACTGCAAAGCTACAATCGCTTAGCATGGTAACCGACTTGGGGGGATGTCGTTCTACTCACCTCTAAAGGTCCCGAATAATCTAGTGACATTGGTGATTTTGGAAAAGCGAAAGCAACGTCAATATTGCCATCACCCATTATTAAACCATCTCCATCCTTGTCTCCGACAATGAAGTTTGCGTTCCCTATAATCGATGGTGGCACCTCGGCAGACTCTTGTGCGTTCGGAGGTAAAATGTAAGAATCGCCGCTGTCGACAGAGGTCCTTGTGCTAGAATCACTCATGACGCGCGGTGCCTCTGCCAAGTCCGTCTGATGGCTTTGCGCAACCTGAATTGGGCGAATGCAGGAAACACCGCGCTTTGAGCACCGCTCGCATATCTCAAAGTCGTCGCATCGAACCTTAGAAGCAGCGCAAGACCGGCATGCTTGAGATGCCCTTGGAGGCCGGCGTGATAAGCCTCTCCTTCTGGACGGTTGGCTGTTTTCTGAAGGCTCACACGGTACTTGGCGCTTCATCACGTTGTTGGATCCAAGTCAGAAGTGGTAACAATGGCGGGGCAGAAACTGCAGCCGTGATCGGTTTCGGAGGCGGGACTCGGTGATGACGAGGCAGGGCTACACCGGGTTCCTAAAAGATCTGCTCGTTAGCATCTATGGCTCTAGGGCCATCCTTCCATCTACAAGCAATCAATCTGGTAGGATCATCAGGTCTTGGTACCAAGCTGGATGCGCAATGAAGAAGAATCGCCGTCTGGACTCGCTGCCATCGAGGTAGTGTTTGGGGCGCACCAGAGAGGCTACAGGACAAGTACAAGCAGAGAGAAAGGGTTCTTACAAGAGCCGTCCTAAGTCTAAGTGTTAAATGCAGTCGTTGAATGCATTCATGAATATAGTAACATTAAACGGGTCAATTGTCTGGGGAAGGATCAAAACGACGATGGGTTACTTGACATCGAAACGCAATCACGAGCTAATACCCCATGACTAACCAAAATGGGCTTCGTGGCTTTGCCTTCCCCGCACTTTTACGGCGCTATTTCGGCAAATTCTACAGTGTCTCCAGACAATTATAGTTACTTCCCCTAGAATATATAGAGCTTGTAATAAAGATAAAATAACCCTAGGTATAAGAATAAAAAAACTATAAAGAAGTTAAAATATAAAGTCTTTATCTTTAAACTATACTACTATTAATATCTTAATAATTTACTATATTTAATTAAACTTTAGCTAAGTTATAATTTTTTTTAAAAATTTTTATAATTCTTTTATTTCTTTCTTTTTTCTTATTAAATAAAGATATACCTTATTAATATAATTTCTTTTAACTCTTAAATCTAAAAGCTATTTTATTACTTATTCTTTTTATATTTATAGTATACTATAATTAGTAACTGTAATAGCGCTGTTAACGCAGCTGTTTACACTGCTGTAATTACTATAATAGCAGTTATAGGCTAACATTTTACCCCAGGGGTATAGTTTTCAGGCGTAAACGCTACACACTAAGGTTATTCTTTAACTACATACTATACATAACTATACTACAATAAATTACTACTCTTAAATAAAATAGTTACTATATAACTTACCATTCTTATAAAGCTATAAACAAACAAGATGTAGACCTTAAGAAATAACTTTAAACTGAAAACTTACGCTGTATCCATAGCCAAAGACGCTTGTTTGCAACTAAATGTATAACCATTTAGTCAAAGGTATATAGAGTTAGCGTAGGTTAAAAGGATGTAAAGACAGAAACTGACTGATGTTAATATAGTGGTGGCGGAGGCACCGCTCAAATATGCATTGGAAACAATGGGTTTTCCCGTCGTTTATTAACTCCAAATACACGGGATAGGTGTTTACAATTGTTGGCAAGAATAAGGAGATCTGGCGAATGGATTGCCCTGAGCCAAGATGCATTGTGCAAGTTCTCGGAACAACTAGGGCTGGGAGTTTCGGCACTGTCGGCAAACCGAAGCTTCCACACCTGTCTCAAGCGCCCGGTCTCGGACAGGGTCGGTGTGCCGAGCTTTGGCCACCCACCATTCAGGCTAAACCAGATTGAGTCAAGCTTTTAGAATCACACTGCCTCGACGCCCTGCTCCATTGTCGGTGTGACAAGTGCTCAGCGCTACGGGCTCTACGGGCTTCCCGAAGCTTGCAGTGATGGAATGGCGCAAAGCGGGGCTTGAAGAAAACTCAGCACGAAAGCGTTCATGGTTTGAACCTCGGCAAACGGCGCTTCGGAGGTAGAAGAAGCCGAGATAATAAGTGGCAGAAATGGGGAAGTTGATGAGATGGTAAGAACAAAGAAGCCGTTTACGTTGTCGCAGACGATGCAGATAAACCGTCCCTTCGTATTCACCGCGGAGTGTCGTCGCTGTTTATGTAAACCTGCTATCAATATCGGCACATCACTTTTTTTTTTAATTTTGGGTTTTTCTCAACCCCGTCTCGTCTGCGGATCTACATCTCCTCAATGTCGCTTCCTCAGCAAGGCCACGGTGCTATAGTAACTGCCCATTTTCGTCATAGCATGTTTAAAAAGCCCACAGAGGTCAAAAAGGACGATATGGAAGGATAAATGGTATAGAAATTAAATGAGGTAAGAGAATGTGGAGAAATAGAGTGCCAACAATATCCCCATCTTTTCTGTGTTGACATGCACGCAGTTCCGAATCTAACCGAGCTTCAGACTGTAATGGCTACTGAGTATCACATGTGTAATCAAAGTAAGATCGAAATGGTACTTGATGAAGCCTCTTCGACTGAAACCACGGATTCCGTTTCGGGCAACAATCTTCCCCCCATTCCTGCCATGGCGGTAATTTTGAATTTGCTAATCTCCAGAAACCGATCAATACAATACGACAGTACCATCTGAAGTAATCTACAGTCGATACTCATTCCTTATAATCACAACCAGACGTCAGTTTCTTCAAACTTCAAGGGTGTCTCAAAGTTATGCAACGGCCTTTACTGGACGAATTCGTCAATCGATACTGTTTTAATGCCCATCCGATCTTACCAGTAGTTAATGAAGGGGACTGTTGGGATCTTTACGACTACGGTGGCCATTAACCACTTGAAGACAACATCCGTCTGATACTTTTCCATTGGATGCCATTTGAAGCATCCCTGCTTGTTCCCAACTCACTATTGGTGCTCTTGCGTATTATAATCCTCGAGTCTATATTGCTGCACCGCACCAAACTGCTCTGACATCGGAACTGAGTCCTCAACTTGTACCATAGCTCAAGCTTTTGTCCTTCTCCCCATGACAAACTTTGTCACTCACGGGAAAGCCAAACGCTACCTGCCTGAGTCTAGCTATCGAGGAAATGCAAAGCTCGCTGAATACATATTCATCCAAGCCGCTCACCGGGCTTCTCTTGCCAAGAAGACCCTTAAAGACTCTAGCAGAGTTGCATCGTATGGAGTTGCTCCATGAGCTTGCTGCTGAAACGCGCAATAAAGATTACCAATAATCAATTTGACTACAATAAAGATCGCCTTCACGAGAACGAGCTGAGAGACGAGATTCAAGAATGGAAAGCTTATAGCCCTTCGACCAAGTGGAAGCTAGCCACGATTTTGCCCTGGCCAGTTCAGCTGTATATCAGGCTGACCCACGTCTTAATGCTCATTTATCCGCCGAATGGCAAGTTCCAGCTAACAAATCAAGATCATGCCGGCCCCGATCTTCTCTGCAAGTGCAATTATCATTGGAAGACTGGAACCTGCGGACGTCTTCTAGGTTGTCGGACTTGCAGGGTAGCCAGGGCTTCAGGACGTCTCCTAAGTCAGATCAAACCAAAGGACAAGATTCAGTTGCTCTATACCTGATAGCGATAGTTTTGTTCTGATTTCCGCTGTTATGTTATTCCATTTTTTTATTAACGGATTTACAGTATATATTATGAAACGTAGGGAAGATCGCCAACCTTACTTGAACCATCGCCTAATTTCCAAAATGACTAGAAGGTAATGACTTCTCAAGCCGCGATTGTATTAAAAAAGAACAATGGACTAGTTTCGACAGAAATCTACCAGTGTTTCTAGAATGCCTCTAGCTTCACTCTCTTCAATCTTAACTACATAAATGACGCGATGCGAGCAAAACAGGGACTGTGAAGCAGCAGCCGGAGCCTGGTCTGCATTAGTGTTAACGGTGGAACTTGGCATACCCACGTTGACGACGACTGAAGCCCCTCTGAAGGCTAACTTTCGCGCAATAGCTGCTCCGATGCCTGAAGACGCGCCGCTCACCACGGCAACCTTTCCTGCCAGTATCTGCCGCGAGTCTTTGACCATGGTGAATGTTTGATTTGAGTGTGTTGCAAATCACCCAGAAATGTCCCTCAGGTTGTGTAAATAATAACCAAGGCGAGATACCTCGCTAAACGTTATCGGTTCTTCTAGTGTATCCAATTCCAGATCGGGATACTCTTCACTAGCGTCAGCCGACCATTTCGTGAATGTTGGGAGATACAGCATTATTATGCATTCAAGCTTCGGAATGAGCTGCGGGCCAGGAAATACGCTCTGCTGGTGAACAGCTAGACGCTAAAACTAGACCGTGTCTTAAATGGCGAATCGGAACCTTTTTTCTTATAAAGGGCTACAATCTCATGAATCGTAAGCATTTCATCTAAATGATCAATCTGGTTGCAATGTTCTGTTCCCTACAAACCCATGACTAGTTTCTGTTCATTATAATACATAGCCAAGCTAACATTCTCTTTCTAGGCACTTACTTTCTAATGCTTCCCTCATGCTTATTGATTATTTCACTCTAAAACCAGCTATTAAGTGTAATTATCCAATGGCATTATGCGACAGTTTCCAAGCATGCACTGGCCAGAATCTGGCTGACGTTAACCGCCGTTATTACTGGATCGGGCTCGGCATCATGGCTTGGATTACTTGGGTTTAAGCCGGTCGTCACCATAAAACGCAAAATACAACTATCCTAATCCGATTCCTGGAAAACCTTTCTTTGGAAACAGCTTCCAGATGCCTTCAAAGGGCGAGGGCCCTTTTATGACCACACTTGCTAACAAACATGGGGATATGTAAGTATTTTGCTCTCCTATCTTTATTCAAGTCTTCCTCTCTCCTATATGTCTTGGATGGCTAGCTAACATTAAGAATTCGAGGTTCACGATGAGGTTTAGTGGGCTACCGTGGCTTTTCTTAAACACTCGTAGCGCTGTAACCGCGTTGCTTAACAAGAAGGCGGCAATCTATTCTTCCTGCCAAAGTCTGCCCACAGCTAACGATGTTATTTGAGGCAATAAACATCTTCTGCTTCTGCTATACCGATATGGGGCAGACTGGCGCAAGCAGAGGAAGGCCATGCTCCAGATTCTTAACAATACAAAGTTAACTATCTTCTAACCATTCTAAGATATAAAGTTCCGTGCTCTCCTTTACTACTATATAGATAAGACTAATTACTAGTAAGAAGTAAATGCCCGGTTTATAAAGTCTATTATTATATACGTAATATATAGAAAGCGCTTAAACCTAGGTAATCCGGATTTAGTTAACTTGCTTAGAAACGCGGAGTAATTTATCCTGTACTTAATGCCTAGAAAGGCATTGGCTAATATGTTCCTATAGCTCTTAAAATTGCCAATTCCCTCATCGTGGCAACCCTGGCGCTGGTAGGGAGATACTCTTTATACTTTAACCTAAGGTATCTGCCCTAAGAAAACAGGTCCAGGGAGTTCAAAATCTAGGATACTCACAAGCTGACCGCTGCAGTGTATAAAAGAAATAGATAGACGATCTTTTAAAGAAGTAGAGGCTTGGAACTTAGAAGCCATGCTTTATAACGGAGTTCCTAGACAATAATACAGATGGCGAATTTACCCCAGAAGTGTACTATTATATAGTTAGAAATCTTATCAAAGCCGTATCTAATACTACTAGGGCTACCTTAATAGAAATCCTTGCAGCGGCAGTACCGTATCCCTATTGGGTAGAAAGAGCCTAAAGGCAACTCTACTTGGTATGTGGACCCAATGCAGAACGGCTGCCAGTCTTCGACAACATGCCGCAGGTGCCACTGATCAAGGGGATAATCAAAAAAGGCCTTAGGTGGAAGTAAGTCTATGTTGTCACCCCGACTGCCGATTGGAAAGCGACTGACAAGACTGTTTTGACTGCAGGCCGGCCATTGCCGAGACGGGCATTCCTCATGCACCGATGCGGCAAGAATAGGAATTTAGGGGGCTGGCTGCACTAGAGCAGATCCTGACTTTGAGATTTATGTTTTGTTTAGTTTGTAAGCGTTTTTGTGTTCTACCGTAGAATCCTTTAAATAGAGTAATACCACGTAACGCATTTAAATAATTCTAAGTACATTCAATTGCTAAGTTGATGATCGAAAGATATAGTTAAGATACGCCTTATGCCGAATGACAACACCGAGATTGCTCAAGCAGACACTTTGTTTTACCATGTAAGATTACAGTTGTATGGAATATATAGTGACGGAGACCTCATGGCAGTGAATGGGAGAGACTCTGCCCAAGAAAGAACTAAAGATTATGGATAAACCGCATCACAGATTGCTGGCATCTGATAAGCATACTTCGTCCATCCCACCATAAATATAACGAGTATACAAAGTTTTATCGTTAAACATACATTGTAAGGCACTCTTTAAGTGTCTTTGAAGAAACCAAAGGTCTGATGTGCATCGCTTGGGTTGTATGTCGACAACTTAGTTAAGGGGTTCCTAGCTAAATCATTAGTCAGGTGCTACAACTAGATAATAAAGCAAACATGCTAGATGTTAATATTCTTCTGCTAAGATACATATTTGCGTAGGAGGTAAGATCGTCTCGTCGGAAGTACAACTCCGGCTGCTGGTACAATAGGTGTCTTTGTTTATGTTGCTGAAACTTGATTGTTAGAACATTCTTTTTACGAGCCACGGCTTAGCAATTGAGAAAAGCAATAAATTCTCAATCCAGGCAATACGAACTTTTGCCCTATGACCTACTGAATTCATCGTCCTCGTGCGTTGCAGCCCCATATCAAGTACAACAAGACACTATCGTTGCCACAAACCTTAGCACATCAGCTAGCGTTGTCTTCTTCCTGGACCTAGAGAAGCTCCCTGGTTCCTTCCAGCCCTCCTTTCGCAAATCATAACCTAAATTAGAAGCATTACCAGTATCATAGGTATCATCTCACTTTACATATCTAAGGTCTAGTAACATGCACATTTTGGATTGGCAGATAACGTATGACTCTTTCCGTAGCATTTAGGCCATTGTCGTGGTTGTACCACGGAGATTATGGAGTGGTCAGACATACGAAGAAGCCGTCTCGTTTCTCAGCTTTAAGCCTAAATTATCTTCGGGATGCGTGACGTTGCGGCTTAGTCACACAGACGCCTGCTCCTGCTGCCGCATCCACTTCATCTACAAAGCAGTATAACAATCAATTTAAGGCTTACCCTTCCTAGATTCAAATTTTCAAGGCCCTGGAGACTATCCTAGTAACTACTACATAAGATCCAACTACAAGTTTCCTAGTTAGTAAGATTAGTACTTGACTAGACTATTAGGGATTCGATACAGAAGAGAAAGATAGAGATTATATTATCGTAATACTAGATTAAGAAACCTAAAGTAAAGAATAAGTGAAAAGTCACTTTTTAATAGTAATTCTAACTTCGTAAACATTTCAGCAACTGAGCAAGCTTAGGGAAACATGGTAAAGTCCCTCTAACCCGCCAGAACCGCAAAAAGAGCCATGAGATTAAAACCCAAAGAGCAATATACTTATGTCTATTTGAAGGCTTATTGATAAAGGTTTTCATTCCCTTAAATGATGCTACGTTATGATGTTAAAGAAATTGCTCACGATATCGACTCTTTAGTGTTTTGAAAACGTGACCGGTCAGGTCGTGACCAACGAGCTAGACCACTCGAATCATCGACTCGGTTGCGACTACTAACATGCCCTCTGTTACAGAGCACGAAGTAGGAAAATTAGTCAGTTACAATAAACCATGATTTATGCTACAGAGTCAAGCGCGATCTCAACAGATTGCAGTGGCCGATCAGGCTTATAGCTGCGGGAATGTTCTTCATTACCAGAGGCTCTAGGTGGCGTTGACAGAAGTGTGTCAGTGAACAAGGGTTCAGCTATCAGAGTCCGGCCGGACTGTCTCCTAAGAACTAAAATATGACATCTGGCTTGCTGGCTACTACAGTGATCGTTTGCTTGCCATCTTCCGTAATCTTGACCATATGCTCTTGCAGGAAAGCATCAGCCGAATCCAGATGTAGAAAATCGAATGCTTCAACGGCCTTGAAATTGTGCCAGTTCCCAGGCTCAAACAAACTGTCTCGGAACAGAGTGTTAGTGTTCTTCGGCGTAACATCCTGCCATAAAACATATCCGTAAGCCCTACTGTCAGATTCGACTTCTGCTGAAAGCTTGACAGCTCGCTCCTGTACCCAATTTTCAGAGTATTCGTCGGTTGCCGAGTGTCTCTCGTGGAAGAGAAGAGCTCTAATAGAAGGCTTGCTAGAGCTATCACCTTCCTTTGAATACTCTGAAATCTTTCTTGTCAGACAGCCTTGCTGGTCCAAGCGACAGAATTTGTGTGATCCAGCAGTCGCGCGGTAACCAGGATCCTGAAGCCCAGCATGGACTAGGAACAGACAAGGGAACACGAGGCTAGTGACATAATTCCATCCAGGTCGCTTGACGCCAGGAATCTCCTGGTGGAGATTTGCATATTGCGTGTACTGGAGCGTTGGCGCCCCGCTTTCTTTGCCTTGACGAGTCATGTTGGCGTGAACAACTTTGTACTCGTGCTTGAATCTTTCATCAGTCCAATCCTCGAACTTGGTAACTGATATAAACCAGGTAACCTCTTCATAAGTTGAGAAAACGGTCTTGGATGTACTCGACAATGCAAAATCTGGCAAACCAACTTGAAGGGTGGTGGCGATATCCTTGTACGTGTTCAGCTTGGCGAAAAATTCGTCTCTCTGCTTTATGTGTTTGGGATCCTGTGATCTGAGCCTGTTAACGTTATTAATGGTAATCGGGTTCGTCCTGTGCAAGAAGATGCTCCGCCGGATCTCCGCATACTGGTCAAGCACGACTGGATCTGCTTTTTCCAGCAACATCTGTCGTAAGCTCTCAGCCAGGTGTGCGGCATCGAGTAGCCCAGTGGTCAAACCAAGCCCTCCGACAGGGCTGTTCAGCTATAAATTGTTAGTTGTGATTTCTGACATTTCGGGCTCGTTGACAGCTCCATGAAAGTGAATTGACTCACATGAGCGGCATCCCCTGCCAATAGAACATTGCCTTTTCGGAAAGTAGTTGCGCAGCGTTGATGTACCTTATAGGGAGACATAGCTTCCCAATGAATCCGACTAGTGTCTCCTGGGAGAAGACTCATAAGTCGTTCTTTCACTACTTTGATAGTAGCACCATCAAGGGTTTCAGCTTCAATATCTCGCTTTGTGACCCCTGTAGCAAACCGCCAACTGGTTCCCTTCCCACGCTTGACGATAATGCCCCAGGACACCGGGTCGACGATAAAGTTGGCTTTTTTCCAACCCAATTCACTCAGTTCATACTGAAAGTTGACAGCCACAAACTGCAAGGACCCCCAAGTAAACCCCTTAAGCTCAACTCCAAGATCTTTTCTCACTTGACTGCGACCGCCATCTGCTCCAATTAAGTATTGACATTCGCCAGCAATCTCGTCCTCACCGGATAGACTCTTGATCCAGAATAAAACAGAACTTTCGCTTTGCTCATGGCGTTGGTACGCGTGGTTGAACACAACTTCAGCATTGCCTGTTTCAAGGAGCCTCTTATAAAGGATTTCACTTAACTCTGGCTGAGACAGGCACACTGCGAAATGTGGGCTATTTGGCGGCGGATCAACTGCAGCAAGGATCTGTCCTGAAGATGTTCTCCAAACGCAACCTTCAGCATTCACTTCTCCCTGATCAATCACCTCTTGGAGAATTCCAGCCTTCTTAAACTCATCTAGCACCGCTGGAAAGTACCTAGAGGCGTTATTAGCCAGAGTTTCATCCGAAGCCATGAATTTGCTATGATAGACTCACGCGACGGCTCTGGGAGATTGATTGAGCCTGGCCCCTTTCTCAATCACTGCAACCTTTACACCAGATTGCGCGAGAAGCAAAGCAGTGAATAAACCAACAGGGCCAGCACCAATGACGGCAACAGTGGTGTTAAGTTTCACCTATAGGACCATCATTAGTCGACCGATTTACAGGTTACTTTCCAAGGTTCGTATCTAACTTACAACCATCTTGGCAATTATTGACTGAATTTTAAATACTGAGAAAGACACGATAGAGACCGGTGAAGGTTAGTTATAGGAGAGATGGGCTTGGGGTAATTTGAAACTGAAGTCGAGGCGGTTTACCGAAACTTCTTTATATTAATAAATAAGGAAATGTTAAGGTTTATGGTCTCTTTTGTATTTTGAATTTTACAAGAGTAGTAGTTTATGCCTTATGGGATACACTTATACTCGGGAACAGAGCCAATGGGGTAAAGTTGAGTTCGGTATGCCGAATAGCTATGCCGATGGGTCCCGAGATGCCGACTATAGCAATAACCTACCCAGGCCAATATATATAATACTTTATTATAGCCTAGCTAAAACTTTAAATTTACTCTTATGCCTATTATAGATAATAGATATAATTCCCTTTATGACTTTTATACTAGTTAAAAGTTAGTTACTATATAGTGTATTAGATTTTAAATTTCACTTTAAGGTAGTTTATAGTATAAGTCTAGGCCTATTAAAATTATCTTTTACTTTATTATTTTAAGTCTTTAAAGCTAATAAATCTTATACTAAGGAATATAAAGTAAAAGTATAACTATATTATAAGGGTTATCTCTATCTTGCCTAATAATGCTTTTCCTTATCCTTATTTATTTAAACTAGTTTTATTATAAGATGTTAAACGGGGTGAATATGGCAATATATACAAGACAATTAAAGCAAAATCACTCTATTAATTTACTTATAATTTAATATAACCTTGATTTCGTTATATATTCCTGTTCTATTTATAATAGCTATAAGATGCCCTTAACGCTATCGTTGGTCCTTTTCTCAATATGTTAAGCAAGATTTGGAAAGAACTCCTAAAAGTGATGTAGAAGCTTGGGATACATGTCGAGCCGCGTCGGGATTGCGTTTTCTTTATGAAGCACAGATCTATAGATTAACCCTTTATTCCGTAAGGTGTCTAATCCGCAGACCTGGATATAAGTAAGCAGAATATCTACATAACCCCAGGGGTGGTTAAAAGAAATAAAAAGAGGCGAATTAATGTCCAGTTTATATATAGCTAGAGAGTAGGAAAAGTTAAAAACCTAGTTTTACATAGATACTAGAGTTTATAACTAATTAATAAAAACACCTATTTAAAAAGATTTTCAAGAGGTTGGGTAGCAGGACTTTAACATTACAGTTTTGCTTTAAGCTTAAGTAATCCTTTTTCTACTCCTTAGGGACTACTAGTAGCAAGAGAAGGGGCAGCACACTGAGGAACTTGTTAAACCAGTGGCATTATGTAATTAAGATGGATTAGGCTATAACGCAAGGGGTTTAGCTTAAATGAGCCTTAGAGGTAGATTATACCAATTATATAACTAAAAGAGGACTAAAGGAGGGGTAACTAGATACTAGAAGCTAGAAGTAAGATAAAGAATATAATTATTTAATTAACAGTTTAATAATTAAAAGTCTTAAAGCTATACTTCTTTAAGGTAGCTATAACTATAAAAATAAAAAGCAAACTACTAAAATAAACCTTAAAAGTAATAACCTATATATAATATAATAT
>LTDI01000472.1:0-12413 GCA_001654545.1 Fusarium agapanthi
TTAAAATAAATATAAACTATTTTTAAAGTATTTTTATAAATTATAAAGTTTTATATAGCCTTTAAAATTAAATCCTTTAATTCTTTTCCTTTTTATTAAAAGTTATTTAGTTTAGTAATTAATATACTATATCCTAGCCAATTAGAGAGCGTAAAACAGGGACCCGGTGCAAAGGTCACGTGCTAGTAAATACACCGGGCCCGGTGCAGATATTGGGTCCCCCGGTTTCCCCCTATCTGACGTTATCAATTAACTCATCCGACGTTCATCCTTATCTGAGGTCGGTACATGATATCGGTAGGATAGTTTTTCCGTCCCATCCTGCATCAACCAATCGGGCGGCTCTAAGCTAGCTCCCGCCAAACCTTGGGTGGACATTCTCTTTGCAAAATTTCACACGGCAAAAAAAAAAGTTCAGCATTCGACCTACGCGGAAACGATTCCAAGCCCTAAACGAACGACCAAACCCCCAGCTAAGGGCATCAACCGAAGCAGAATCGAACGAGCGGTCGAATCGCAAAATTCTCATCCCTTGAATTTATATCAATTGGCGACAGCGCAAACTCGATAATCATGTCTTTCCGTGGAGGTTCGCGAGGACGCGGCGGTAGTGGATTTGGAGGCCGCGGCGGTGGTACGTCTTTATTTCTTCGTTGCGCGGTTGATTCTGGGTGGATTGGCTCTTTGCGATGCAAGAGACGTTGGAATCATGTGAATTGAGGCTGGGATCTGGGAGTGATTAGCTCTAATAGCGGTGTTTGGCGTGGATTCAAGATCAATGACTAACGAATTGTTTCTAGGCCGTGGTGGCTTCCAACAGCGAGACATGGGCCCCCCTGCTCAGATCCTCGGTATGTACATCATCATGTTCTATCCAGAATCCCATAACTAACAACACTCTCAGAAATGGGCAAGTTCATGCACGCTTGCGAGGGCGAGATGGTCTGCGAGTCCATCAACACCAAGGTCCCTCACTTCAACGCCCAGATCTTCCTCGAGAACAAGACTGCCGTCGGAAAGGTCGACGAGGTCCTCGGCCCCATCAACCAGGTCTTTTTCACCATCAAGCCCACAGAGGGTATCCAGGCCACCTCTTTCAAGGAGGGCGACAAGTTCTACATCGGCTCAGAGAAGCTTCTGCCTCTCGACAAGTTCCTCCCCAAGCCTAAGCCCCCGCCTGGAGCTCCCAAGCCCAAGCGCGCCGGTGGCGGTCGCGGTGGTGCCCGCGGTGGACGCGGCGGCTTCGGTGCCCGAGGCGGTGGCCGTGGTGGTTTCGGCGGCGGCCGTGGAGGTCCTCGAGGTGGTGCTCGCGGCGGTTTCGGCGGCCGCGGAGGTGGCCGTGGCGGCAGCGGTGGTTTCTCACGAGGTGGAAGCGGCTTCGGTGGTGGTCGCGGACGTGGTGGCTTCAGCCGCGGTGGCCGATAATCTCCTTGCCACAACGACGACTGCGGATCACTTCTGTTATTAGGGAGGACTAAGCGACTATGCGACCCACGAGAGCTGCCTAAAGGGAATGGGGATCGAAAACCATGGAATCTAGGAGGAGGGAAAGAAAGAAGAAAGAAGGGATTGACATGTATTTCTCTGGCGTTGGACGGTATCTGATTTTCCAAAGTGCTTTGCTTGGTTTGGCTTTCCCACATGGCTCTATATCCCAAGTCCCGCGATCGCCATGCTCGTATAATACGGCATCGGATTGGAGTTTGTATGTACAGACACAAGAGGATTCAACGAAGAAGGCAAGAGAGAAACCGAAAGGAACGGGCAACCTTTTTAGCTTAACTCATGTCTTTGTTGTGAAATACGTATATCTTCATTAGACCGTAAATCTCCTGTCCACGCTCACGGGGTTTGCGAAGGGCCAGCATCCAAAGGCGATAATAACGCCAACCACTAGTACTGGCACAAGAGCAGCATTTGTGAGAAGGGGACCCCAACCTCTGACAACTTCGATAAATCGTACGAAATACCATGCCCAGACTCCAAATGCTGCTGATGCAGCAGTCACGAAACCAAGTGTAATACCAGCAGCCAGGTGAATCTGCTTAAATGGCACTAACGGGTGATTGGCCTGTGATTCGAAGAAAGTGAATAGTGGTATAAGTATGATGCCTGCAATGATCAGGATGTACGCCTGGGGAGTATCCCATCCAACATTGGGCGCCTGGTTCCAGCCAACGCTGAAAAAGATCAAGGCAGCGATTCCGAATACGAAACCCAATACATCTAAATGCTTCCACAGGTTGCCTTCGAAATTGTAGACCAAGATTCTCTTTGCTGGGATGACAAGCACGCTTGAAATACCCAGAGCTGTACATACCGCGGCCAAGCAGCAAAAGGCCCACGGCCACGAGGCGTAATTAGCAAACAAGCCTGTCATGATCGATCCAGTGACAAATCCGAAAGGGACAGAGGCATCGAAGAATCCCATCACAAGCATCTTGCGAGGCCCAGGAGGATAAGCCCTCACCAGCATTCCATGTCCATTTGGAGTAATGAGTGCAGGGCCAATGCCTTGTATAGCTCGGCAGAAGCAGAAGAAGATGGCTCCTCCATTTTCACTCGTCTGTACATACACACTGAGACCAGCAAACAGACTCCAAAGGGCGAACCAAATATACCCAGCAATGAAGGTATATCTTTGGCCGCAGACGTTGCCGATCCGGTTGCCAAAAAGAGTGGTCGCGCCATAACTCAACGCATACGCTGATGTGAACCAAGCAAGGTGTGTTGTACGCTCTGGTTCGAAGAATGACTCCAATTCGTCGTGCAGATGTCAGTGTCTGTGCAAAACTGGCATATGTCAGAACCTGTGCCATACATATGACAGCAACAAAAAGGCTTTCGTTGGTGGCATGGTTGAATTCGATCATCCTGGCCCCCTCGTTCAGGGGTTTCCTTCGCAAACCCTGGCTTGCGGGTGAAGAAGGGTCTGTGTCGGATCCCGCACGAATGTGGGTGGTTGTGCCTAGCGGGAGAGATCGTGTACCCATGTCAGGCCTCAGGGCTATGTATTGGTGATGCTGTGTTGTTCCTTGGAAGGCTTCGAAGCGTCTGGCAGCTTGGACAAGTCCGCCATGGTTGACCGAAAAGTCCGATGGCGTTGGACCTATGGTATAAGCCGGCGTTTCATTTGAGCGAGGCTCGGCCAGGTTTACTGGAACGCTGAATCGTGGAGGTGGTGTATGAGGTGTATCTAATCGCGGTGGTAAGTTTGGTGTTGCCAGGCGAATCAAGTCTTCAGGGACTTGTGCTGGAGTCTCTGTCATTTCCGATTCCATGGCGGCGTCAAGGAGAGAATCTGTCTCGGCATTTGGAGGTCGCCCTGGCATAAGTGATATAGGTAAATAGTTGCCTCGATGCGGTGAAACGGGTGAAACAGTCATCTCTGATACACTCATCTGGCTCACTAGGTCCATGTCTAGCAAATTCACATTCTGGGATATCTCACTGACGCTTGAAGGACTTCGGGCATGAGAATGAGAGTATAGCTGAGAATTGGAACGCGAGTGAGAGTAATCTCCAGGCTGAGAGTGAGAATTGAGGTTTGTGTAAGTGGGAGCCGGTGCTGCTGGAGAGTAACCACCATATTGTTGTTGATAATGATGGCGAAAAGATTCCGTGACGGCGATCATGGTATCGGTGACATGTTGAACGGCAGAGTTGGATCGATTTATTTCTCGACGGGCGTCAGACTTTTCAGAGTCTTGTCGTGATACGTTCCGAAGCGGCTCCATTGTGAAGTTGGTGATAAGTCAGCAACGCCAGTGTTAGCAATAGTCGCCCCTCATGTCCTCGTTTGTAGATGTTCTGGTAGTAGATTATGGTTTGAAGGTAGTAGGAAGATGTTATTAGTCAATAAAGCAGATGATCAAGGCTGCAGAACCATCGTAACTGAATCAGAAATCATAGTCGAAGAAAATCAGAAATTTAGCAATCGAGATATAGTTAGTCAGTGACGCTTGGGGTTTTTAGTCAATGGGAAAGGCTGCGCTTACAGCTTACAAGGAGGGTAATAACCCATGCCTCAAGCTGTATGTAGGCATGTCGGCTCATAGAATGGAAGCTGATCCATACCACTCCGTAAGCCTTCACGGCTGGCTCGCCCCCGCAACTAAGCTTAGCATTTAAGGCTCAGACTCTGGTTCAGGGTCCGGAGGTTTTGGACCTGACACTTCCACGTCTTGGCCCAACCGTTAGTTTTTGAACCGAGATGAGGGTGGGAAGTGTAGTGTATGGGTGAGCCAGAAATAGAATCATCGATCTTGCAAGTCGTCACAAACTGTAGGAGAAAGAGACTTTCGCCTCTGTGAGGATTCTTGTTGGTAGTGATATGCTTGTCTCGATAATTAGTCCTCCTTTTGGTAACGTCTGACTCGCATCACAAGGTTCTGCGTTCACATTGAACAAAGCTCAACTGGGGCGAGGATGAGAGAGAGAGACCGGGCAGTTCAGAAAGTCGGTGATGCATTGACACAGGCGGTGGTTACAGGGGTTCCCGTAAGGGTCTGGTTGGTCTATCGATCACGATCTTGTTGGTGATGATGGAGAAATGAAAATAGTGGTGTTGGTGATACAGTAGTGGAAGGCACTTCTGTTCAAAGCGGCTACGACCAACACTACCTACCTACCTACCTAGGTACCTACCTAGGTACCGAGGACGACCGTCAATACAGCAAGAGGCAGTCTATACCACTCCTACTGTCCCCAGATTGCCTGTTATTCTCCCTCTTATTCCCTCAGCGCAGTGTTACAGCATCATAGGTATCATCATCGGTGTAACCAAAACCTCAATTGGGTGGTATTCTTCTCATGTCCCGACGGTCAGATCCCCCCATCCTTGTCTATCATCAACAGCACAGGCACCCGTCACTCTCTGGAGCCTGTCTAGCCTGTTAGTCCTAGCCTAGGATCCTTCAAAAGCACAGCCTCAACATATCACAAACCATGTCTTACCCTGAACATGTTCTTTGGGCCTTGAGCTTCTAGCTCCAACGCCTCTGACAGCATGTCTCAGATAGAGATGGTGTTGATTGGTCTGTATCAAGTTGGTGAAGACTCAGACTTTCAATCGTTCTGGTCTTTTTGTGAGACATATTATGTGATTTACTCAATTGCCTCCACTTTGTGAAGATCTTCTCCGCAATCTCGGCCTCTCAGTTTTATTCAGTACCGGGAATTCGGCAACCAAGCCTCATCATGGTTTGTCGATCCACTCATCGCAGAGCCTCAGATTGTGCGTAGGCATCGTGTATGGCTCTATTTTTGGTCATACTCAGCTTTCTCATGCCTAGGTACTCATTACATCTAGCAAAAGAGTACCTGCGAGCACATCCAAGCTTTTCTCGAACCTTATACTGGTTGATACTTGGAAACGATCAACAGGAGATATGAATCAATGGTTTAACTTCAAATCCTGTTGGTTTCCGAATATCCACTCACTTAAGCGAGATTCACTACCTCAAATCCTTGAATGAGAGACCTACAGCAGGCACTCTGTTTCTTCGTCGTGAAATAGACCTCATCATTGAGAGGAGTGCGTCCGTATCACGACCAATCTACCGTCACATTTTTATCTAGTGTAATGTGACATCAAGCCTGTCACGCCACACGAACATAGCATAATTGATACTATCGAGTAACTCGATATGGCCATGTACTCTGCATCTATCCACAATGTTGTGCTTATGAAGAACCCGATTCAAAGTTGTCACATAAAATCCAAGCAGCAAGATAAGGAATGTTTGGGTATCATGAACTACCATTGTTTCAATAAGCTGCGTGAATCATGTCCTGTCCAAACCCCCAAAACCCAACCCCCAAATAGAAATGTCTCCGACCGTAGTGCGCTTAACCCCTTTTGTCCCTGATGTTTGTCCTTGCGAACTTCCTGTTGAACCTCCTAATCGATCCCGCGATACCCTCCAGTGATGGCAAACGCATGCTCAGATCCAGACTACATGACCTCTACCCCACCCGATTTTTCAGTGCAACTACACCAAGCCAACGTACCATGTTAAATAGTAATATCGGCTATCGTTTAAGGCTTGGGTATGCGGATGGTCTTGCTGGTCATGAGGCAGCCGTGAATCATGAACAGAATTACGGCAGGATGGAACTCGAAAGCCGATCCCTGGAACCAGACACCAAAGGGAAGATTGTCATGCACCCAGCGCTGCGAGAGCCAATAGGCCATGATGGCGTCCATGCCGAGCGAAGTAGGAATGGGAGTTCCTTCAAAATACTGGCTTTTGCCAGTGGCGTCCTTTGGAAGAACCGAAACGGTAACATTGAAGCGGGCGAGGCGAGTGAGGCCACACAGAACGAAGAAGGTAAGACCAACAGTGTCGGCCAGCGAACGGAAACCAAGAGTGAAGGCGACCATAGCGGGAGCGACGCCGAAGGAGATCTGACAAGTATTGCTATCAGTGACCATAGTGAGTGACAATGCGTAGAATGAGACATACCAAATCAGCAAGAGAATCCAATTCTTGGCCCATGAGACTGCTCTTCTTCCTCCATCGAGCAACCTTGCCGTCGAAAAAGTCGAAGAACAGACCGAAAGGCAGGAAGAAGAGGGCAAGCCAGAGGTTATCAAAATCCTTGGGGTCGCCAAGTGTGTATCGTAGCGAGGAGAAGATAGACATGACACCGCATGCACCTGTGAGGACGCTGGAGTTAGCAAACCATGTCATTATGTTGAAGAACGAAGCATGTCGAAGCGACGGTCTCCGTAGTCAAGGTGTACATACCATTCATGAGAGTAATCAAGTCGGCAAGGTGCATGGCCCGCACGAGAGAGAAGTGGCCAACATCAGCAGAAAGAAGAGTCTTTTGCTTGTCGATTGCTATAAAGAAGATCAATGTCAGTTCTAGAAAGCAAAACTCGCTTAATTGTTTCATCATTGGCTAAAGCTTACCTGGGCTATTGGAGGATGTGACGTCCTTGGGGATGTTTCCATTGGAACCCGACATGGTGTTGCTCCTTCTAGACATTCTACGGCAACTCCAACGACTTTTGTTTGATGCGAGGTTTGATGGAGTCGGACGGTACGAGAGGTCGACCTCAGCAGTGTTCTGTACAGGAATACTAGAAACGGACAATCGTACTAAGCTTCGCGGTGGCAGGAAGCGGTGTCGATAGATGCGAAAGGAGAATATTCAAAGCGAGCAAGAATACTAGCAATGCGAAGTTGAGCGGTATTCAGCGGTCCAGAATTTGTTGTGTTTCTGGTGGTTGTGTGAAGTTGCAGAAGGGAAAAGAGAGCAGGTTTTCCACAAGTGGTTGACGTTGACGTTGACGTTGAGGACGTCGCGTTTACTGCTTTCGCCGCGGGATGTCCTGCTTTCCTTGCTTGGGTGGATGCCGTCATTGTGGGCGCTAGTGCTGGCCAGCTGCACGTGATGGCAATGGCTTGGACGCTCATAAGTCACTACCTTAGCCATCAACAGTTCGTCACACGGAAAGGTCAAGGCGGTTGTTCATGGTCACATTCGCATCTGCACTGGATCTTTGTAAATCTATATCTTACGTACTAACATACGGAGTACGTCAGAATGGTACAGGATCTCTAATGTCACCAAGTTGATCAAACAGCTCAACAAATTCTGGGGTAGAGTATCACATGTCAGATTCATATCGTATTCGCACAAGCTCGCTCACCGTCAGAACATTAAGCGAAGTTAGATGAAACCTATGAGAGTTAGTACACACACACAAATGTTCTAGACACATGTAGAGAATGACCGAGATGAACACAGGGCGATAAAGACTTCAAGATCAGGCATCCCCAGCGGTGTTTATTCAGGTCCGCGTCTGCTCAAGGCATACTGTGTATGCGTTACCTCTTAACTTAATATGCAAGCGTGTATGTATGTAATGTTTGTAGCCTCCTTTCAGAGGCGATAGACAAAGGAAAACTACCCCAACGCCGGTATCAGATAAAAGTCCCAAACAATGCTTGAGGTATTTGCCTGGCCGCTGTAAGACAGGAAGGGCGTGTCATGACACGCAACTATGTGTGCGCGTCTCTCCCATGCTTCATAATTAACAATTAATGTTCATCCATAGACGGCTGATTGTTATCCTGTAGAATGAGTGTGCAAAAATCTGGGCATGGAGTGGTTTTGCTCCTGCTCATCGCGTGATGAGAACCGAGAAGCCATCTAACCATTGGCCACAGGAGCCAGAAACACCACAGATGATGTATCCTCGAGGAGGTATCAAAGTGTGCCTAGTGACTAGGGTCAGCTAAGTTCGCAGCGACACAATAATATAACTTACGCATCTCCTCCATGAGCATTTCCATAAACGGGCGACTTGCGACCCAAACTCGTCAGAATTTGTATACCATCGATCCAAAAACCACATCGCACGACGAAGCCACTGATGTATTCACCACGACGAACATCTACGTCTCCTATTAGGTTCTTTTCGGTCCATCAATGAGTAAGAACTTACCAAACTCGAAGGTGTCCCCCCCTTCTTTGCCGCCCTTCTTTCCAAACAACTGCCTGGAATCGTCGTCATAAATGAACTCCATTCCGTCCACGGCCATACCGTGATAAATCACCACACGGGATAGAACTCGGTCCTGCTTGACAGCACTCGTAAAGATGGCTTCCGTATGCTGGCTTCCATCCATCTTAGAGCTACCCAGCTTCTGGCTTCGGAAAGCACTCTTCCCGTTCGGTAGCTTAATGAGAGACTCCTTCAAGGTAAACTTTTTGTAATCATCAATATCAAGTGATCCTCCCCCGTAAGACTTGACTGATATTTTGAGAGATCCCTTTCTCTTCTTCTCAGACAGTCTGCCTCGCAGCTCGCTCTCGCTGAGCGTAATTTGCCGGGAGGGCGTCCCTTGATCAGTGGGATACTCGATCCAAGCATGACAGACATCGTCACCGTCTGCATAAATCTCAACAAAGAAGATTCCTGTGGCCGCCATAACAAGTACATTGCCATTTTCGACAGGGAAGGCTTGAACACTGCCGTCAGGGCTCATCGGGGGATCATTGGGAAGGCGGAAAGCCGGATGAGCTCGGAAACGCAAACAGTCGAGGCGGTGCCATCCACATTCGTCGGCCTGGAGTGCGAGACCACCTTTGGATTTGGTCCTTGTACAATAGGCCTCTCGAGCTACGAATGTGCGGTTGAGCACCACGTAATCTCGCAGCATTACACCACTCTCCTGGTGGGGGCATCCAAACAGATGGCCTGTCTCATGCATATGAGCACCAATACCGATATTGGCAGCCTCCCAAGAACTGCCCGCTTCGTTGCAGTCATTAGCGACATGGTTTGTATCCGTTGGAGTACAGTCAGTGAAAGCAGGCACAACCTCTTCGAAGGTGGAAGGGTAGCTGTGAAGGCAGTGAGATCCAAAAATGGCGAGTTGGAGATCACCATCCCCTCCTCCAAGAGCGGCATGGCCGGTCACGGTCTTTGCTGTCATATCCCAATGAGAATCCAAGAGAAGACAAGACACGTATAACTTTTGCCCTGGCAGCGGGTTGAAGTATTTCTTGACAGCCTCTGAAGCGATCCCGTACAAAGCACCCTTATCGGTCGCCTTCTCGTTTTGCTGAGCCTTGTTAAGATCTCGAATCTCAACAAGGGTCTTGTCGGAGCGAATAATATGCACACGGGCTTCGGAGCGCATGGTGCCGTTCTCTTGGTCACGATAATTGGCCGAGCCTGTTGTCCATTCTTCATCGAAGCGGAAGGCCCGTCGGCCAAGCTTGTTCCGCCACATCTGCTCCGATGTGAAGGCCTGCCACAGGTACGCTGCCATTCTGAACTTCTTCACGGCCATTTCCAGTCCATTTCCTTCCTTTTCGGCTCGGGCGGGCGAGGCATCGAATGTTTCGAGAGAGTCCTTTGCAACGAGTATCGCAAGCTGCAAAGGTGGTGAATTGGTAACGGGTAGCATATGAACAGTAAGGTAGGAAGCATGGATTGGGTTGGAGCTGTTGCTGTTGGCGAGTTTCGGGCTTGAGAACTCGAAGCGCAATCTGTTGGGACCCGGTTGAAGGTACACCAGTGCTTTGAAATGTGAGTTGCAAACGGGCCAGCTGATTGCGGGGAAGTTGTCGTCGAGTCGGCAAACATTAAGGGTGCCATCGAGGGGTTTCTCGGCGGCATTTCCGATTGTGCCATAAACAAGAAGAACTTTTTGATAGACCTGGTGACGGTTAGCACAACACTTCAACTTCTTGAGCGGTATGTTTGTTGGAAGTCTTGGCGCAGCTTTTGTACCAAATAACCCCTGGCGATATGGCTTGCATTTGCATGGGCGCCACAAAGCCCACTAGCCATAGAAACAATTCAAAAGCAAAACACCAAGACATACCCATGCATTTTCAGTGATGTTGATCACTCTTGGGGCGTATGGTGACACTGGAAGGGTCTGTCTTCCATTGACAGAAGGCGCACCAAGACCCGACATTCCGGAAACACTGTTGCGGTTGGAGTTGGACGATAGCGGCGGTCGCGTGGGGACGTTGAGTTGGCTCTGGCTCTGGGACATTTGAGACTGTCGACGCTGGAGTTGCTGTTGATCTTTTACCTGCAGGTGAAGTGCAGGATCTGACTGGTGATCAATCGAAGGCGGTGTTAAGGAACCGCTCGAGGGCGATGTTGCTTGACTTGTAGCACCATCACTGGATGTGTCGGTTGATCGATTGGTACGGAAACTGGCCCTCGATCGGCGGCGCAGGTTGTTGAGGAAGGTCGGGGCCATTGTCGCCGGCGACTAGGACCTGCCTTTTTCAAGATGTATCCAAATAAGAGTCAAAGTTGTATGACAATTGCGTGGTGGGCAAGCGAGAGACGGACCAAGAAACCAAGGGAAAATCGACAGAAAAGTGACCGAGGGAGAGACCGAGATTGAAGTATCCAAGAAACCCGTGGTCGACAGAGTCAGAGAGGAGAGCGTTCGTATTGCAAGTCTGGAGGAACGAATGGGGTGGTAGTTTAGATGAATGAGGTGGAGTGAGATCCCGATGGGGGGCGTAACAAGAATAGAAGCAGTGGAAGCTGTCAGTCAGTGGTCGACAGTTGACAGTTGACTTGACTTCCTCTTGGTCGATCGAAGGAAAAGGAAGGAAGGAAAGGCGCAAAATTTTAGAGATAGAGATGAGAACCTGATATGAGAGGGAGGTGGTTTCTGGAAGGACCAACAGAGAAATAACATGGAAATGAATTGAATGGAAATCCACTGTTTCGTTTCCCAGGATCTTCCTCACTGCCTTGGAAAAGATAACCCTCAAATGTCCCCTTCCACCCCTGTTCAACGGAGAAGGATGGATATCTTATTACCCGTTTGCTCCTAGACACTCAACGAGTGATGACAGATGACGGAAGATGTTCTGTATGGCCGGACTGCACGAAAAGACGGCCACAACCGATCCAAAGACGTGCAAAAAGTGGCTGGTGCTGCTAATGCACTCGCCGAGAACGAGGATGTGCTCAAGCTTGGGCCGGGGGATCCGCTGGAATTGGTGGGTTGCAGCGATGCGATTTATTATTGCGGCCGTTGCAAGCGTGCTCAACCAGATGGTGGCTTGCCGTGAGCGAGAGAGAGAGAGAGATTGAATCACTCGGGGGATGGAAGACGGAAGACGGCAGTGATGGAATGAATGATATGATAACCCATCGGGAACATTGAGACATTATACTCCTCTCACAGAGTCTGTCTATCTCTGTTGATCAATTCAGGTCGATCCAGTATCAAAATGTCCCAGACTCATCCTTATAAGCTTATGGGCAGGCCACAGATGGGCCAAGCCTCACAACGTGCCGAGTTAAAAGCGATCGTGATCTATGTGGGCTTGAGCGAGGCCCAAGTTGCATACAACAACAAGTTCAGTGGGGTTTGATATTGAATTCAACCAGCCGCATCCAGCGGGAACTCAACCTCTGAGGTGATCCCTGGCGCTAGAGCAGCTAATGGTAGCTCTTGGCCAGCATCCAATGTCTTCATTTAGGCACTGGTGTTCATCAACTTTTCTAGCAATCGTAGCATTCGGCTAATATTCACCACGCAATCCTTTTGATAATATAATACATCAGAAGTCGCTGCTATTTTGAAACCATCAACCCTCAACTTCGATGACGTCGAGATAATAGTACATACAGCCCCTGGCCTTGTCTAACGTACCTAGGCGGGACCATCCCGTGCCGCCGCCGATAGTACGGAGTAGACCATCCAACGAAATTGCGTTCTCATTCAAGATCCCACGTTAAACATAAAGACTGTTGTTGTTGATTGATGGTGCCATCCATGATTGCGAGGCCATGCAGACGTTCTTTTAGCGCCTGCAACTAGACTAGTACCTGGCCAATGAATTATACAGGACACTCAATCTTAGAAGTGATTGAATCAAGGGTATGATCAGCAAGCCCGGTAAAA
>LTDI01000473.1:0-12004 GCA_001654545.1 Fusarium agapanthi
CCCCCCAACACACACACACGCCTTTGATAAGGTTGATAATGAAGTATTCATCATAACAAGGCGTCTTCCATCATGGTCGATCAACAGGGGCAGCTCAAGCCCGCAAGCATGTTAGTCGAGGGCCAATATCCGTCAACGATCGTGGCGGCAGTTTTGCAATTCTTTTAGTCCAACAACATTGTAAGTTTCAAATTGTGGCGCCCCAGCTAACGATCTATTGAAAATTAGGCCAATGCATGGCTGTCGGATTGATTACAGTCCGTGGTCATGGTCTATTAATGTTGGAGCGGGTTCTTGATCTCCCGATTAGAGACCTGAGACAGTGGATCATCGCTTGTAACCTGGTTTCTCTTCTGCAAATAGTCATAAGAAGAGTTGTATAATAGATCTTGCCTGGAGTACATACGCAGGTAGTCAAGACCTTGCAAAGCAAACGGGTGCACTTGCATTGAACCGTCATCTGCATCAACAGTGCCATTTAAACCACGAGATAGAACCTGCTGTATTTGGTGTAGTTATGGTGTGAAGATCAACCACGATTCACCCACGGCTTACCCACCGAACGAGTGCAGATAATTATTCAGGTCAACCCTCCAGTCACATTAGACGAGCCAATAGAGTAGGCAATTATCATGTGGCCGTATTGATTCTATCCAATATTTGCAAGTCGCACCCATAATCCAGCTGTGTTAAACGCGAACTAGACGCGATAACTAGACCATATTTGCGGAGTACTCCATATAAGCATGTCTTATACTCCGTAAGAACTTGGCGAGGAGTAGCCATGCAGTAGCAATGCCGTCAGAGAACACAAATGATTTGCAGAGACGGATAATTACGTAGCAGTGGTCGTATTGCTAGAGTTGGATTCACGATAGCGACAGGCGGAGCTCTCACCCCACACGGCGAGTAATAAAAGAAACATTAAATGAGGCAGATCCCCTTTCGGTGGACGTCTGTCTATAACGAGACTAGCTTGCTAGACAAGCCCCTTCATTGGACAGAGCTGCCTGCAAGGTACCCGAGTTGTCGACGGTTTTCAGTGGATCTTCCTGACCTTATCCATGGGCAACAGTGGATATGGCATCAATGACCAGGTTACAGAGGACGCGGTCAAAAGTTTTGTCTCAATCCCCTGTCAAGATCAGCTGTACTAGCAGGGGCAACCCATGCTGATACATGAAGGTACAAGAGATCTCTTATCGATAAGAGGGTAAGCACTATAGTAAGTAGCTATAGTAGATCTTAGGGCATAGGCTATAGTGCTTTTAAGGCTGATAAGATAAGACTTAAGTACTGAAGTATCTGGCTAGCTTCTGATTAGTTAAGTCCCTTCCTACTGAACAGGGGTTCGAGACAAAACTTTTGACCGCGTCCTCTGTACAGAGAACTTTCTGTGGCGTTCATCCCATGACTGATTCGGCTGAGGCCGGGCTCAGTCTGGCTCGTTTCTTTGGTTCTTCGCTTTCGATTGCTGCGTTGTTCATTTCAATGAGTTTATTAGGACATCATCAGACTGCTGGCCACTGAGCTTGACGCATGCAGGAGACTTACGTGACGCAAACGAAGGAATAAGATGGATGCAATCATTGTTGATGTCAAGGAGCCAATTGCGGGCTAATATCTACAAGAGGGACTCTTCATCTTCCAGACTCATCTCATGCATGCAAACAAGCGGCGGATGATCCTAACCGAACAAAGACTTGTTGCCCTTGTTTCCCCATTTTCACAAAGAGACATGCAACATTAATTGATTAACAAGCGAGACAGCAAACTATTTTTTTGAGGGATCCATGGACTTGGAGTTAATTGGTGTTCCTGCCAATCTTTCTTTCTACCCTCCCTCCAAACCGATAATTGAATTCATTTTCCGTGATTCATGTCTCATCGACCCTTGACACCCTCTTGGGAGTAGGGTGGACACTGTCTTGGGCCCAGAAGCTCCAAGGAAGCATATATAGTTCCGGAATGTTTACTGGAATGTCGTCTACCGTGTTACTGACTGGAGTCAACGGAGTCCCCAATGATCTAGCCAAGACAATACGAGAAGAAAGTTTGTTTAAGTTGAAGTAGTAACGGAGGATCCGTCCGTACCTTAGGTATCCGTACCAAGCCACTTGCCAACATCCAGAGTGCTGGCTGCACTTGGACAACAATTGACAAGCAACCTATCGAAACGAACACTTCTCTAGAATAGAATATAATAGAGTCAAAAAGGTCGCCGCTCTCGTTGTCTTCAGCACGAAACACAAAGCTCCGTAGTGCCCGTGTTGCAAATTCCACACCGCACACACCGCAAACCCGTCAGTTTGCGAACCGTCCTTCACCAACCAGGGGGGCTAAAAGGACAGGAGACAGGCTGTCTCGGCGAGCGTACAGTAAGTTATTATTGACTTGTTAATGAACAAGGGCACCAGCACCAACACCAACACCAACGCCAACCAGGGTCGGGCTCCAGGATAAGCCTGCATCTCAAAGGCCTTTAGTTTCCATTGGTCAAGGGTCTCCTTTAGCATCAACCCGCCCACTCTCCCTCCACATTCGAGACACCATATGCATCGTCCCTTTCTTGAAAGTCGACAGCTGATCCTCTTTCTATCCTTTCACGTCACAGGTGTTTTAGTGTCGTGTTTCGATTCTTGAATCTCATTCTCTTCCACTGCCATCGAATCTCAATCTACTCTCTGACTTTAGCTTTTCATTACACGATTAACCGAGAAGTGGCTCATCCTCTCCATTCTATCACATCTTGAGCAACTACTTGGACACCAATTTACTTCCTGCTCAACTCAGCCAGACGAGATAAAAAACATTGCGATCATCCTTCTCCACGATTTTGCCACTAGGAAAGAAAGAAAAGCCCTCTTCGGACAGTACGACGGCCTTGATGCGATCAACAAGTGCAATCGCACCCAAATTTGGCATCCTCAATCTACTTCACCAACCCCAGGGACACCGATCGCAGAACGGGCCTGGGGTACGAATGTAACAGGTCTCACATAAAGCACCACCAGTGAAACCACCGCGACAAGGCACACGATTATCTCTCATACGTCATTTTGTCGAAGGCGTCTCAGGCATTTGAAGAGAAACCACGGCGACGACTCAATTACATTTAAAGGCGGCACATAATAAACTCAACTCCGTTCCCCCCAAGCAGCACCTCAGCTCACACCGCCATCATGGCGATCCCGCGAGAATCCATGTTCCTCCCGACTATCAAATGCTCGTCGTGTAATCGGGAGGTGGAAATTTCTATGATGGGAGACCATGTTTGTGCACCACCAGCGCCTGAACGTAAGAAAATATCACGAGTGTTTCTTTGAACCAGTGTAACGAACTAATCGTCACAAAGTTTCCCCTCCACTAGAACGATATGAGGCGTATACACCATATAGCCCAGCGTCTTCCGAGAAACCAGGGCGCATACCTTCAGCATTAGATGTCAATGCAGCCAGTAAGTTGCAATTCTTTAACGCACATAAGCCCAGCTAACAACACAGTAGACCATCCGTTTCTACGCCAGGGACAATTGACACCAAATAGTGAGCCGCGCAGCACATCACCAATTAACGAAATGGAATGCTTCTTTGGTGATGCCCCAACACCACATGAGGATGATTTAATTCTACCATCGCCGCGTCCAGTCGATCGTCCTGGGGCTTATGGAGGCTTTGGCGAGAAGAAGCATGGGCCGGACTTCCAGCCTCGTTCTATCAGCCCCAACGGAGGAGTTAACACGACCTTGTTCAAGAGAATGGATACGATCGCCCCAGGACCGTTTGATACTATTCGCAGTCCCTCAGCGCTGTCACCGTCTTTTCCCAAAGAAATAACTGAAGGCGGCGATAAGTCAGATGACTTCTTGAGTGCATCGCCAAAGGATTACTTTCATTCTCGCAGATCTGCATCACCCACAGATAACAGCAGCAATAATCCATCCGCTCCCCCTCAAAGACCGACAAGAGACGATTACGAAGGGTTTGGTCGTCCTTCGACAGCTGAAGCGAGACTTCAACCTCAGCCTTCGGGAATGATGAACCGCTCCGACACATTTCCCAAGCTGGGTGTTCGATCGGAACCCCCCTTACGAACTCCTTCTGCACCGGGTACCAAGCCTGAGCACAAGGCAGCTGGTGGCCTTGGCCATGCATCCAAGCCATCCATGGGACCTGATACTTCGCGAGCCCCGCCGCCGCGCAAGAGTCTCCTGCATCCGTCAAAATCTAGCAAATATTCAGGGTCCGTCGATCTCGCTGCCGAATTCGGTGTGAACAACCCCTATCACACAGCGTCAGACTCGACGTCCTCTGGATTTTCCACTTTCAGCCACCAGAGCCACGGCAGTTCTCAAACTAGTCAGTCAAAATCTCTTCCCCGGCGTGATCCGTCCGATCTATCGGCTATGGACGGCCTGATGGAGGACCTCGAGAGCTCAATGGAGGCTTTGGGGACCAAGGATCCTCGAGCTGGAACCCCTTTGCGGGCCCCTTCACGTACAAGATCGCCTCTTGCAGAATCGCCTCTCGAACTATCCCCCAGAGGTGAACGACCCAGCTCTGCCACTAAAGACGAACGCCGAATCGAAATGACTCTTCAGCGAAGCGATTCACAACCGAGACCGCTTTACGCAACTTCGCCTCAGGATCACATTCATTACGACAAGGCCCCAGAATTAATGCGTGCACATACACTTCCTCCACCTACTGCGCCTCCCGTTCGAAAGGGATCCCAGGATCCCGTGCGATCTCGAGGAAATTGCAAAGCTTGCGGCCTAGCCATCACAGGCAAAAGCATCTCATCTGCAGATGGAAGATTAACTGGCAAGTACCACAAGGCTTGCTTCGTCTGCACGACATGCTCCGAGCCATTTACATCAGCTGAGTTCTATGTTCTCAACGACAAGCCATATTGCGAGCACCATTATCACAAACTCAATGGCAGTCTCTGTGGAAGCTGTGAGAAGGGGATTGAAGGGCAATACCTGGAAGATGAATTTTCCATTAAATATCATATCGGATGTTTCCGGTGTCTCGACTGTGGCCGATCTCTTTCCGATGGTTACTTTGAAGTTGACGGCAAATCATACTGCGAAAGGGATGCCTGGCGCCGAGTACAACAGCCTTACCCTCCTATGAAGGCGCCTGCGGGGCGATCACCGTCCGGCTCACGACCTCCCATGATGGGTCTTCCGGGCCATCCAGCCCAGCGTATGAGACCAGGCATGGGCCCAGGGCCAGGTATGGGACTTCCACGACCTCCGTATGGCATGCCGCCCCCCGGGAACCGCCTTGCACCCGGGCTCCCTGGACCTTCTGGTCCTCGACCACGAATGAACAAGCGCAACACGCGACTTGGCATGATGTAACGACTTGGTTAAAACTCGACCCTGAGCGATGATACATGGACCATTACTTTATTTGTAATATCACTTGTGCGCAAAGAACGCAACATACTATGATTTGATTGTTGATGCTGGGAGTTGGCTAGCATTCTTTTTTATTGTTATTATACCCCCCCCTTTTTTTTTAGAGTACCCTGCACTCCGTGCACTCTGTACAACATCATACAGCCTTCCGCCCCTTTTCTTCTTGAAAACAACAACGTCGGTATTGGTGGGATCCTGTCTCCTGTTCTTGGTGCCATTCAGGAAAAAGTCTGGAGTATGGACGAGGTGTTGGAGATAAAGCATTACAGGCTTCAGCATCATAGCATTATAGTGATTCTCAGTAGGAGCTCACTCATAATTGAAGCACATATGAAAGTTCATCATCTCGAATATTGGAAGTAGAGTCTGGTAGCATTTGGTCCTTGAAGTGGATCTGTTTGATGGGATGCCACATCGCATTTGTGTCCTCAGAAGGCGCCATTTTGTGTTTCAAGGGCTCAAATTACAAGATTTAGAGCCGAGCAATGTTAAATCGGCAAAACCCTCTTGTGTGGTAGCTGTCTATAAACAATATCCCACTACGCCAGAAAACAAGCCAGGAATCATTGCCAGCACCCACCATCATGTATACACTAACTTAGTGACCTGGGGGAGGGACGCAAGATATCACGTGTTTGATGTCTTGCTACAGCTTTAGACTAGGTCTTTTCAAGAGCATGTCACAATGTTGGCCACACTGCCATACCCAGCCAGGAGTTTGGAGGCAGCGGAGCGTTGTTTAGGTCTGTTACTTGTAACTTTTCCAAGGGAGCTTTTATGGGGAAGAGTTATAGGTGGGTAAGGACGAGTAGCCCATGGCGCGGGCAAAGTGGCTTGAGTGGATGTAGGAGCCTTGACTCCTGTGTCTGATATTACAATTTCCTGCAAGTGGTATTTGAAGATGAACAGGATGGCCATTTTAGCAAATGTATGATTGAGCCAGTCTTTGCTACATCTGCATGATGAGTTTATAACATGAGGGTATCGAAACCGAGAAAGGTTGAGACAAATAGATTCGTTAGATCAAAGGCTGTCGAAGTCGACAGAATCTTGATTATGTAGGTAGTCCCGGTAAGGAATATCCGACTTAGTTCCAATAGACTTACTAAAATCTCAAATGAGGGTTGAACAATCAAGGATAGGCGAAGCCACGTGTAAATGAAGATTGATTGACTGTCAGGGATTCAAGAACTTCAATCAGGGGGATGAGTCTTATAGGAGCAGATGAAAATACCAGACAAAACCTTCTTGCTCCCTTGAATATTGAATGTCTTGAATTCACGTCTAATAATCTGCTAGTATTGCCAATCTGATAACTTCCATATAATGGTTGACAATATTACCTTATGCTACCTTACCGTAGCGCGTAAGATACACTAACGTTACGCCACTTATATGCTACGCTCAACCCCTAAATCGAAACCTTAGTTCTGTTACAGTACACGGGCTACCTTATCGTTAGCCCAATCCAATCCAACGCCTCCTCATCCACACCCATTCCATGAACTCTCCCTTATTAGGTTACCATTTCTCCCTTTCTTCCGTTCTATCATACGCAACATTCTCCTAAACGCAGCGCCTGGTTTTCTTTTCTATCTGTGCATTATTTACACGTGTTTGCACTTCTCGACCTCTCAATTTCCTTGGCTATCTTTGAGAGAAGCCGCGTCACTCCTTCAATCGGCCTCAAGGGGACTTCTTTGCGACCGAGCGATCAGATATTCAAACGACTAGTAGACGACACTACCTACGGTACTCCTAATGAATTGTATCCCTTGCATCGACCCGACCGAACACACTCGTCTCAGCGCCTCGGCTTATTGAGCTATGTACCTCTGATCTTGTCCGACCTTCTTCGTCCTCAATTTCGACACCAAGTTCCATTCTCTTCCACACAACTAATTGGTCGCTCTGGATCAGCCAACTTCAAGATCTACCACCATCATGAAGAAGTGGCATCCGCAAAGCCGCCGCTTGTTCGGCGCCAAGCTACGGCCGAGATCTATGATAATAATTGTCTTTGCTATGCTTGCTGCCTACTACCTCCTGTTTGCGCCCAGCAGCAGTATTCAGGTGGTCCCTTCCAACTCAAAAGCCCCAGCTTCGCCGCCGCCACCACCCGTTACTGGAAATGGAGAGCCTGATACCGAAGACCAATACGGCGCCATTCATCGAGAACTCTGGGAACTCACGGCTCAGGACCTCAAGGACTGGCATGATCCCACCGATGGCGAGGATCCCAACGATATCGAGCCCGGATTTGAGACTGATGGGAAGGAAAGAGGTTTTGGAGATCTGGGCAAGCTCCAACATGAGAAGGATATGAGAAAAGAATGGAGACACGCTTATTCTGTCACTTCTAAGTGAGTATTGCTGACATCCAAAATCCATGCACGAACTAACATGTTTCCAGCTTCCCCCATTCAAATCTCATCTATGGAAAGACCTTGGCGAATTTGGAGAACCAAGAGGCTCGGCCCGAAGAGTTCAGCGTTGATCTCAGATTTGACGCAGATGCCGACGTGGAGTACAGCTCTGAAAAGCCGGTTCGCTATGACCCTTACCCAAAGTACAACAGTGCCGCATGGAAAGACGCCGGGTACGCCCAGTACTTTCCTTGCAAGGGTGCAACTGGGGAACCCGTCGAGGATCTGCTTGTATTCAAAGGCAGGCCTCGCGAATGGCCTCTACCTCGATTTGGTAGCTACGATGCTTTGAATATGGATCCCAACCTCTGCTGGGAGCGTGAGACTCGACTTGGCCCCTATGGGCTGCATCGCCAGTTCAAAAAGGTTGGCGGCGAATGGCAGCCACTCAACTTCGATAACGTCAACTGGGGAGACCTTCAACGAATGTGCCTCCACAAAAATGCTCAGCGGTTTGATATGAACCGAGAGCGTGTCAACGAATTCCTTAACATGTATCCCGAAACGGTCATTGGCCCACAATTACCAGAGGAACCTCAACAAGTCCAAGAGCCTGCTCTAGCACGAATGGCAAAGCGAGATGCTCCTCTGGAGCCAGAACCCAAGAGTACCCCTGTCTCGACGAACCCAGGCATCCAACCTGCCTTGACCAACCCTGAAGCTATCAGCCAGGTCGCAAGTCCACAGAAACACCCAAGAAGCCCCAGGAATCCAACAACCGGCTATTTTTCAGAGCCTCGAACTGCTATCCTTCTTCGATCTTACACTGGCAAGGACTACACAGAAAACGACAAACAGAATATTCGTTCACTAATATCTGAACTGTCTCTCAAGACAGGTGGCCAGTACGAGGTCTTTCTGCTTGTGCAAGTCAAGGATACAAACCTCCGCATCTTTGAGGACGACGATGTCTACCAGACTGTCCTCTCGCAGAGCGTTCCTCCTGAGTTCCGCAGTATGACAATTCTCTGGAACGATGACATTGTCTGGAAGCTTTATCCAAAACTGACAGATCCCGAATCGAAGAACGTCCACACTGCACAGTGGCTTTCTGTTCAGAAATTTAGTCAAGACTACCCACAGTTTGATTTTGTCTGGAACTGGGAGATGGATTTCCGGTTCACTGGTCATCACTACCACCTCTTGGATAAGCTCGGAGAATTCGCCAAGAAGCAGCCTCGAAAAGGGATGTGGGAGAGAAACGAGCGATGGTATATCCCGACATTTCACGGAGGCTATGACGACGAGTTTCGCCAGGACATTGAGAAACGGTACGGCGATAATACTATTTGGGGCGCCCCTGAATTTCCTTTTATCAACCCCATTGGGCCCAAGCCTCCTGTTTCAAGTCCCAGTCAGGACAACTACGAATGGGGTGTTGGTGAAGAGGCCGATGTTGTCACTGTCTCTCCCATGTTCAACCCCATCAACAGCAACTGGGTCATTGCCAATCAAGTTTGGGGCTACAACGACTCAACTCACAAGTCGCAAGATATTCCCAGGCGAACCACAATCGTCACTCAGTCTCGAGTATCGAAGAAACTACTGAACATCATGCACGTTGAGAATCTTCGTGGCAATCATGTCGCCTCCGAGATGACACCACAAACAGTCGCTCTCCTACACGGCCTCAAGGCAGTCTACGCTCCTCATCCGGTTTTCATGGACCGCGACTGGAAGGGCAAATTTCTCAACAAGTGGTTCAACCCTGGCGAGAATGGAGAATGTGGCGGCCGCGGAAGCCCTATGGGCTGGGGGCGAGAGCGAAGATATATTGGTTCAACTTGGTACTACCGGGCGGTACCCCCAAACCGGTTGTACAACAATTGGATGGGCTGGCATGATACAGGCATCGGTGGCCCGCAATGGGAAGAGAAGCACGGACGGCCATGCCTACCCCCAATTATGCTTCACCAAGTCAAGAATACGGAGCCAACCAGTGATAATCATGAAACGACATTTGAGTTAGCTTACGGTTAAGCTTATACCATTGTCTTGGCAAAGACTTGCTTCATAGGCAGGCTAATCAGACATGCTATATCACTGGATATTATTGATTCTCGTCCTTGGATCTGCCGCGTCCTTTTAATGGTGGCCAGTGCCGCAGGTATGCGACTACTCTAAATGACCCTGCTGTATCGTGTATTAGATATAGGGGGGCTTGAGAGATGCGCATTTGGGTGTCAGGAGTTTGGAGTGCCTAATTTTGACATATCATACGAAATATCAAAGAACGTCAGTTCCAGCGTGTGATTTAAGTGTTGTTTCAGTAGAGGTAATCAAATAGCAAGACGGACCAAGAGCTAATTAGCCAGCCAGGAATCGTGTTATTGCTTGTGATGCTGTGACGTGCCTTGTTGTTGTGCCCGCCCTTGTCATTCTCCCCTTCAAAAAATAAGAGCTACCTTACCTCGATCTAGATATCTAAAGTACTCGGGTATTCAGTGCTGGAGTTCGTTCATCAGAGTGTTTGATGGCGCAGTCCTTGGCCCGAGCTTTTACCGTTGCTCTCTCTTCGCGAACGTCACATCTTCATTATCAGCGATATTTCACAACACTTCACCATCGACACAGTGATAAACATTGTTGATTTTGCGTGGCCAAGGACTCATACTGACTTGAGACCACAAGGTATTCTGAACAAGTAATATCTCCATGGCAAGTGTGTTGCATTGTATGGCGGTCATGCGCATTCACCCTATACCATGAGCCCCCCTCCAAGTGTAAGATTTCATTAATCCAGAGATTACGTTCTGACCTAATAAATACCAGACACCTACGCCCAAAAGGTTTCTTCTACAAAAACGTGGCACGCAGTCATCGCAAACTCCTGCGACGTTACCGCGTTTCCAGTCAACTCCTCGATTTGCCTGCTCATCTGTTCCGAGGCCGACACAGGCAAGAACCGGCATAGATATCGAAGACGTTGAAGAAGTAGGAGACAATTCGCAAGAAACCCTTCCAGGGAGTGATGAACCCCAAGTTCAGCTTAGAAAGCATGACTCAATTCATGACTCCATCGAAATCGAGTCTGATGATGCCACTGCGTCACAAGGCGGCAGCATAGCCATTTCAGATAACGAACCAGATGCTGTTCTTCAAGACTCTCTCGACCTTGAGATATCTAACTCTACACTTTCGCAACACGATTCTCCCCCATTGGAAGAGCGGGAACCGAAACGGCGAAGGGTATCGAGTTCACCTCGGCGAGAATCTAGCACACCAGAAGAGCAACGCAACCCAGGCAACGGATCCCCAGGAGAAGCATATGAAAGTGGTCTTACGCCTTCAGAAGGGTCTACACAGAGTATCCAGGATGCCATAAACCTCAACAATGATTTAAAACCGCTTCAGCAACCAACCTTTCACGCGCCACCACGCTTCAAGCCTGTTGACCTCGATCCCGCAGTAGATGGCCTACCCGTAGCATTCTCCCCCCAACGCCGAGGAGCCAAATACATAGCTGGTGGCTTAGCAGCTGAACTCCAAGGCTGGCTCTCTGAAGTCAAGGGCTGGGAAGGTTCGGCACCAGCGACAACTCTGACCAAGAAAGTGATTATCGAGGAAGTTCGACTAGGCCGGCGAATGTACCTAGTCAAAGCGCGGACAGGTACATCTGAAGAGGGCAGATACCTGCTTGCAGGCGAAGGTAGGTTAACAGGCCTTGGTCAGAGGATGCCGGTGATCCTTGGGAGTGTTGTTGATGTGGGACAGCCTGTATGGGATATTGTGTTGGATGGACAGGTTTGGACAGTGGCGTGTGATTGGGGCATATCTGAGAGCGGGAATACCGGTGAAATGAAACATTTCTCATTTGTCTGAGAAGTGGTTAGGTTTTAAGAATGTATCCTGTTGCCATTGCGGGCAGGTATACAGAGGGACCTCAAGGACCGACCAGCCGCTTTAGAATCGAGCTGCTATAATACAACCGGCTCTTTCGTAACCCTAACCTGTATGTATTGCCAATCTCTCGAATGAGATAAATCTTCTGTGCTCATCAACCTACCGAGGACGCCCTGTTAGCACATACGACCATACCTGCAGTAGAATACGGGATCCCGTCCGCTCTCCCATAGTCAAGCCTGCGAGGGGCGGATTAGTAGTTGGGTCGGTGACGACCAGCGAATACCTGCTGTTGTATGTTTTTTGC